>JAMWET010001602.1:77500-80000 GCA_024036415.1 Prochilodus magdalenae
TTAACACTACCGATCTCCAGTTAACGCTACTGACCTCCAGTTAACGCTACTGACCTCCAGTTAACGCTACTGATCTCCAGTTAACGCTCCTGACCTCCAGTTAACGCTACCGATCTCCAGTTAATACTACTGATCTCCAGTTAACACTACCGATCTCCAGTTAACGCTACTGATCTCCAGTTAACACTACCGATCTCCAGTTAACACTACCGATCTCCAGTTAACGCTACTGATCTCCAGTTAACACTACCGATCTCCAGTTAACACTACTGATCTCCAGTTAACACTACTGATCTCCAGTTAACACTACTGATCTCCAGTTGACGCTGCTGATCACCAGTTAACACTACCGATCTCCAGTTAACACTACTGATCTCCAGTTAACACTACCGATCTCCAGTTAACGCTACTGATCTCCAGTTAACACTACCGATCTCCAGTTAACGCTACTGATCTCCAGTTAACACTACTGATCTCCAGTTAACACTACTGATCTCCAGTTGACGCTGCTGATCACCAGTTAACACTACTGATCTCCAGTTGACGCTGCTGATCACCAGTTAACACTACTGATCTCCAGTTGACGCTACTGACCTCCCAGTTGGAATTAATGAAGGTTTAGAGGCCAGCAGCTCAGGATGGAGAGGACTGGTAGCTGTGCCTGAGGAGTGCCCCATCACTGGGTCTACAGCACAGCGGGTTCATTCCCTCACTTTGTTGGAGGGTTTCAAACTCATGACCCTCAACACTCCCCGCTAGTCTTACACCATCCTGCACCTCCATTCTCTCTCTGCACCTATTAATGTGTTATTAATGCGATTAGTAATAATGACTAGTAAAAATTTCAACTACACTAACCACCCCTGACCCAGCTGGAGCTCCGCTCAGGAACCACAGTAGAGAACCGCTGCTTTCAGACATACCCCCCAACCGTCCAATCCCCGATCTAAACCCAGATATATACCATATGTGTGGCTTTTCCGGAAAGCTGGAGACACGGCTTGGGAAAACTCAGTCAGGAAATTTATAGTGCATGCCTCAGACAGGCCTGCGCGAGACGGGGGGAAGGTTCCACGCCTTGAATCCATTAAGATGGGAGCGAATTCCCCTGGAGGACTCATGGGGCCTGTCCTGGGACCTCCTTGCCCAGCAGAAGATGGCCAATCAGAAACCAGCAGAATCAGGCCGTCATGATCTGGGCTCCTTCCCATGGCAGCTGATTGGTCAGTCTGAGACAGGGGATTCTGGTTAGTATGCACGGAGCAGACTCTGTCCATCAGTCAGTTTTCCATAACATCCCCTTTTAATGCTGGACAGCCTTCACATACACATACAGTCAAACTCCGACTTCTGACCCGCGTCCACCTGGTAGGCTGTGACGTAATGACGAGTCTAAGTCCCTACTGCATCGACCGAGGCTCTGGTCTGAGTTCTCTTTTGTCCGAGTAACATTATGTTCTAGATAGCGCTGGAGGGGCTGAATAACACGTATGTCATTAAGTTGAGTTAGATGGGATATGTATCGCTGGTCTTCGCTCAGCAGCGGAAGGAGCGAGAGTGCAGCTGTTTGATATGGGAACCAAACTGGCGCCTACCAGAACAAGGTTTATTACTATTAATAATAATAAAGTATGTTCTTTAGGTCACATGACGGCCAGGAACCACCTTAAACTCGGCTGTTTTCAAATGATGCATAAAAGTCTAAATGGACAAAAATGGAGATTTTTGTTTTTATTGGACAGCGACAATATTCAAGTGTTCAGAGGTTACAGAGTGCAGTTTGGTTTGGAATCTGTAGAAAAGTCTGGACCTGGAAACGGCTATTAGGAGTTGTCATGTGGTCCTCGGATCCTCTCCGGAGCTGATCTAAAGTGAAGTGGGCTGGATGGGCTGGGTGGACTGGATGGGCTGGGTGTGCTGGATGGGCTGGGTGGGCTGTGTGGGCCGAGTGGACTGGGTGTGCTGGATGGGCTGGGTGGACTGGGTGGACTGGGTGTGCTGGATGGGCTGGGTGGACTGGATGGACTGGAAATGCTGTGTGGGCTGGGCGGACTGGATGGACTGTGTGGGCTGTGTGGGCTGGGTGGACTGGGTGTGCTGGATGGGCTGGGTGGACTGGGTGGACTGGGTGTGCTGGATGGGCTGGGTGGACTGGGTGTGCTGGATGGGCCGGGTGGACTGGGTGTGCTGGATGGGCCGGGTGGACTGGGTGTGCTGGATGGGCTGGGTGGACTGGATGGACTGGAAATGCTGTGTGGGCTGGGTGGACTGGATGGGCTGGGTGGACTGGGTGGACTGGATGGACTGTGTGGGCTGGGTGGACTGTGTGGACTGGGTGTGCTGGATGGGCTGGGTGGACTGGGTGGACTGGGTGGACTGTGTGGGCTGGGTGGACTGTGTGGGCTGGGTGGACTGTGTGGACTGGGTGGACTGGATGGACTGTGTGGGCTGGGTGGACTGGGTGTGCTGGATGGGCTGGGTGGACTGGATGGACTGTGTG
>JAMWET010001602.1:85000-107500 GCA_024036415.1 Prochilodus magdalenae
AGTGAGTGAGTGAATGAGTGAGGTAGTGAGGGAGTGAGTGAGGAAGTGAGTGAGTGAGTGAGTGGATGAATGAGTGAGGTAGTGAGTGAGTGGGTGAATGAGTGAGGTAGTGAGTGAGTGAGTGAGTGACTGAGTGAGTGAGTGAGTGTGGTAGTGAGTGAGTGAGTGGGTGAATGAGTGAGGTAGTGAGTGAGTGAGGTAGTGAGTGAGTGAGTGAGAGAAGGGTGAGTGAGTGAGTGAGTGAGTGAGTGAGTGAGTGTGGTAGTGAGTGAGTGAGTGAGTGTGAGTGAGTGACTGAGGGAGTGAGTGAGGTAGAGTGAGTGAGTGAGTGACTGAGTGAGTGAGCTGAAGAATGAGTGAGTGAGTGAGTAGGAGTGAGTGAGTGTGGTGAGTGAGTGCTGTGAGTGAGGTGAGTGAGTGAGCGTGAGTGACTAGGGAGTGAGCATGAGTGACTGAGTGAGTGAGTGAGTGAGTGAATGAGTGAGGTAGTGAGGGAGTGAGTGAGGAAGTGAGTGAGTGAGTGAGTGGATGAATGAGTGAGGTAGTGAGTGAGTGAGTGAGTGAGAGAGGAAGTGAGTGAGTGAGTGAGTGAGTGAGTGAGTGAGTGAGTGAGTGAGTGAGTGTGGTAGTGACTATGACCTCTGTCTCTAAGGCTGGTCACAGAGCGCAGAGCGCGGGTACACTGACAGCACGTAGCAGAGGGACAGAGAGAGGGGTGGGGGAGGGAGGGAGGGAGGGAGGGAGAGAGAGTATGAGTGAGTGTGAGAGAGAGAGAGAGAGAGAGGGAGGGAGGGAAAGAGGGCAGCGCGCGCCTGTTCCACTCCGCTCCGAGCCCCATCTGGAGGAGCTGAACTCCGCTAAGCTGCTGCGCGCGCTGTGAGAGGAGTGAAGCCTCGCGCTCTTTCTGCTTCCCGGATTCCCGGTGGACTATACGAGGTCCTCCGCCACCATGGAGCCGCTGTTCGGCCGGACTCCCCGCGCTGCCCTCGGGAGAGCGGCGCTGCAGCGGGACTAACGGGACCAGCATGACCCCGGATTTACCATGACCGCCCAGAGGAGACCTCTGAGCCTGAAGCTCCGGCGCTCCTTCAGCGAGCAGCTCCGGGACTCCACCAGCAGAGCCTGGAGCTTCCTGTGGCGGACCAGTCGGGAGAGACGGTTAGCAGGTCAGTGCAGGAGCCTGGAACAGCTCAGGTTCTCTTAGCCTAATGACGTCAAAGTGACACTGACCTGAGGTTAGGAGTGCTGAGGAACCTACAGAACTGCAGTGGAACCTGTTAGAAAATCAAGCACCACTAAGAACAGAAGCAGAACCTCAGTAGGCTATGTTCTCTCCTGCTGTGGAGTACCTAACGCTGAAGCTCAGTTCTCACAGGAGCTGCAGGAACGTACCGTCACTTCTCACCAAGTACATGCGAATAGAACTGAGACCAGAGTTCCTGTACAGAACCACAAACATGCAAATATCTTTTTGTATGGTTAAATGGTTCAAATGCAGTAAATGTGGTTCTATATAGAACCGAAAGAGGTTCTGCTGTTGTTACAATGCCAAGCTTGTAGAATGGCAGAACCTTTTTTGGTTCTATGTTGAATCAAATATAAAAATGTAAAGTGTTTCTTAATGGAACCGTTTCCTGGAGATGTACTTCACAGGTCCTTTCAAATGACAGTACACTCTTGGGAAGGTTCTTCACAGGTTCTCTAGTGATGGCAGTGGTTCTATAAAACGATGCCAAGCTGGAAACAATACCAAAATCTCTGCTGGTGCTATAGTTTAAAATCTCCGTTTATGAAGTTTGGAATCTCTGATTATGAAGTTTGGAATCTCCGTTTATGAAGATTGGAATCTCTGATTATGAAGTTTGGAATCTCTGTTTATGAAGTATGGAATCTCTGATTATGAAGTTTGGAATCGCTGTTCATGATGTTTGGAATCACTGTTTGAAAGTTTGGAATCGCTGCTCATGAAGTTTGGAATCACTGTTTGAAAGTTTGGAATCGCTGCTTATGAAGTTTGGAATCGCTGTTTGGAATCACTGCTTATGAAGTTTGGAATCTCTGTTTATAAGTTTGGAATCGCTGTTTGGAAGTTTGGAATGTCTGTTTTAAAGTTTGGAATTGCTGTTCATGAAGTTTGGAATCACTGTTTATGATGTTTTGGAATCACTGTTTGAAAGTTTGGAATTGCTGTTTATGAAGTTTGGAATCGCTGTTTTGAAGTTTGGAATCTCTGTTTGGAAGTTTGGAATCGCTGTTTGGAAGTTTGGAATCGCTGTTTGAAAGTTTGGAATCGCTGCTTATGAAGTTTGGAATCGCTGTTTGGAATCACTGCTTATGAAGTTTGGAATCTCTGTTTATAAGTTTGGAATCGCTGTTTGAAAGTTTGGAATCGCTGTTTGGAAGTTTGGAATGTCTGTTTGAAAGTTTGGAATCTCTGTTTATGAAGTATGGAATCGCTGATTATAAGTTTGGAATCGCTGTTTGGAAGTTTGGAATGTCTGTTTGAAAGTTTGGAATCACTGTTTATGAAGTATGGAATCGCTGATTATAAAGTTTGGAATCGCTGTTTATGAAGTTTGGAATCGCTGCTTATGAAGTTTGGAATCGCTGTTTATGAAGTTTGGAATCGCTGCTTATTAAGTATGGAATCTCTGTTTATGATGTTTTGGAATCACTGTTTATGATGTATGGAATCTCTGTTTGAAAGTTTGGAATCACTGTTCATAATGTTTGGAACTGCTGTTTACGAAGTTTGGAATCTCTGTTTATGATGTTTTGGAATCACTGTTTGAAAGTTTGGAATCACTGCTCATGAAGTTTGGAATCGCAGTTTGAAAGTTTGGAATCGCTGTTTATGAAGTTTGGAATTGCTGTTTGAAAGTTTGGAATCGCTGTTTGAAAGTTTGGAATCGCTGTTTATGAAGTTTGGAATCACTGTTTATGGTGTTTGGAATCGCCGTTTATGATGTTTAGGATTGCTGCTAATGAAGTTTGGAATTGCTGTTTGAAAGTTTGGAATCGCTGTTTAAAAGTTTGGAATCGCTGTTTGAAAGTTTGGAA
Source organism: Prochilodus magdalenae (assembly GCA_024036415.1). NCBI lineage: Eukaryota > Metazoa > Chordata > Actinopteri > Characiformes > Prochilodontidae > Prochilodus > Prochilodus magdalenae. Next base: position 88,061 of record JAMWET010001602.1, read on the forward strand.
TTGCTGTTTATGAAGTTTTGAATCACTGCTTATGAAATTTGGAATCACTGTTTATGGTGTTTGGAATCTCTGTTTATGAAGTTTGGAATCACTGCTTATGAAATTTGGAATCACTGCTTATGAAGTTTGGAATCACTGTTTATGGTCTATGGAATCGCCGCTTATGATGTTTAGGATTGCTGCTAATGAAGTTTGGAATTGCTGTTTATGAAGTTTGGAATTACTGTTTGAAAGTTTGGAATCTCTGTTGGAAAGTTTGGAATCGCTGTTTGAAAGTTTGGAATCGCTGTTCATGATGTTTGGAATTGCTGTTCATGAAGTTTGGAATCTCTGTTTATGATGTTTTGGAATCGCTGTTTGAAAGTTTGGAATCTCTGTTCATGATGTTTGGAATCGCTGTTCATGAAGTTTGGAATCACTGCTCATGAAGTTTGGAATCACTGTTTGAAAGTTTGGAATCTCTGTTTATGAGGTATGGAATCGCTGTTTATGAAGTTTGGAATCGCTGCTTATTAAATATGGAATCGCTGCTTATGAAGTTTGGAATCGCTGTTTGAAAGTTTGGAATCTCTGATTATGAAGTTTGGAATTGCTTTTCATGAAGTTTGGAATCGCTGTTTGAAAGTTTGGAATCTCTGTTTATGAAGTTTGGAATCGCTGTTTGAAAGTTTGGAATCTCTGTTTATGAAGTTTGGAATCGCTGGTTGAAAGTTTGGAATCTCTGTTTATGAAGTTTGGAATCGCTGTTTGAGAGTTTGGAATCTCTGTTTATGAAGTTTGGAATCGCTGTTTATGAAGTTTGGAATCGCTGTTTATGAAGTTTGGAATCGCTGTTTGAAAGTTTGGAATCTCTGTTTATGAAGTTTGGAATCTCTGTTTATGAAGTTTGGAATCTCCGTTTATGAAGTTTGGAATCACTGCTAATGAAGTTTGGAATCACTGCTAATGAAGTTTGGAATGTCTGTTTATAAGTTTGAAATCTCTGTTTGAAAGTTTGTAATCGCTGTTTGGAAGTTTGGAATCTCTGTTTGAAAGTTTGGAATTGTTGTTTATGAAGTTTGGAATCACTGCTAACGAAGTTTGGAATCACTGATTATGATGTTTAGGATCGCTGCCTATGAAGTTTGGAATTGCTGTTCATGATGTTTGGAATCACTGTTTGAAAGTTTGGAATCACTGTTTATGAAGTTTGGAATCGCTGTTTGAAAGTTTGGAATCACTGTTTGAAAGTTTGGAATTGCTGTTCATGATGTTTGGAATCGCTGTTTATGAAGCTTGGAATCACTGCTCATGAAATTTGGAATCTCTGTTTATGAAGTATGGAATTGCTGTTTATGAAGTATGGAATTGCTGTTTATGAAGTATGGAATCGCTGTTTATGAAGTATGGAATTGCTGTTTATGAAGTATGGAATTGCTGTTTATGAAGTATGGAATCGCTGTTTATGAAGTATGGAATCGCTGTTCATGAAGTTTGGAATCGCTGTTTGGAATCACTGCTTATGAAGTTTGGAATCTCTGTTTATAAGTTTGGAATTGCTGTTTGGAAGTTTGGAATGTCTGTTTTAAAGTTTGGAATTGCTGTTTATGAAGTTTGGAATCACTGCTAACGAAGTTTGGAATTGCTGATTATGATGTTTAGGATCGCTGCTTATGAAGTTTGGAATCTCTGTTCATGATGTTTGGAATCGCTGTTTGAAAGTTTGGAATCGCTGTTTGAAAGTTTGGAATCTCTGTTTATGATATTTGGAATCGCTGTTCATGAAGTTTGGAATCACTGTTTATGATGTATGGAATCGCTTTTTATGAAGTTTGGAATCACTGTTTATGATGTATGGAATCTCTGTTTGAAAGTTTGGAATCTCTGATTATGAAGTTTGGAATCTCTGTTTATGAAGTTTGGAATCGCTGTTTATGAAGTTTGGAATCTCTGTTTATGAAGTTTGGAATCTCTGTTTGAAAGTTTGGAATCGATTTTCATGAAGTTTGGAATCTCTGATTATGAAGTTTGGAATCTCTGTTTATGAAGTTTGGAATCGCTGTTTATGAAGTATGGAATCTCTGTTTGAAAGTTTGGAATCGGTGTTTGAAAGTTTGGAATCTCTGTTTATGAAGTTTGGAATCTCTGTTTGAAAGTTTGGAACCGCTGTTTGAAAGTTTGGAATCTTCGTTTATGAAGTTTGGAATCTTCGTTTATGAAGTTTGGAATCTGTTTGTGATGTTTTGGAATCACTGTTTGAAAGTTTGGAATCTCTTTTGTATGAAGTTTGGAATCTCTGATTATGAAGTTTGGAATCTGTGTTTAAAAGTTTGGAATCTGTTTAAAAGTTTGGAATCTGTGTTTAAAAGTTTGGAATCTGTGTTTAAAAGTTTGGAATCTGTTTAAAAGTTTGGAATCTGTGTTTATAAGTTTGGAACCACTGCTCATGAAAATTTGGAATCTCTGTTTATGAAGTTTGGAATTCTGTTTATGAAGTTTGGAATCTGTTTATGAAGTTTGGAATCGCTGTTCTGAAGTTTGAAAGTTTGGAATGGAATCTGCTTTGAAAGTTTGGAATTTCTGTTTGAAAGTTTGGAATCTCTGTTTGAAAGTTTTGAATCTCTGTTTGAAAGTTTTGAATCTCCGTTTGAAAGTTTGGAATCGCTGCTTTTGAAGTTTGGAATCTCCGTTTATGAAGTTTGGAATCACTGCTAATGAAGTTTGGAATGTCTGTTTATAAGTTTGAAATCTCTTTGAAAGTTTGTAATCGCTGTTTGGAAGTTTGGAATCTCTGTTTGAAAGTTTGGAATTGTTGTTTATGAAGTTTGGAATCACTGCTAACGAAGTTTGGAATCACTGATTATGATGTTTAGGATCGCTGCCTATGAAGTTTGGAATTGCTGTTCATGATGTTTGGAATCACTGTTTGAAAGTTTGGAATCGCTGTTTGAAAGTTTGGAATCACTGTTTGAAAGTTTGGAATTGCTGTTCATGATGTTTGGAATCGCTGTTTATGAAGTTTGGAATCACTGCTCATGAAATTTGGAATCTCTGTTTATGAAGTATGGAATTGCTGTTTATGAAGTATGGAATCGCTGTTTATGAAGTATGGAATCGCTGTTCATGAAGTTTGGAATCGCTGTTTGAAAGTTTGGAACCGCTGTTTGAAAGTTTGGAATCTTCGTTTATGAAGTTTGGAATCTTCGTTTATGAAGTTTGGAATCTCTGTTTATGAAGTTTGGAATCGCTGCTTATGAAGTTTGGAATCACTTTTCATAATGTTTGGAATTGCTGTTTATGAAGTTTGGAATCACTGCTAACGAAGTTTGGAATTGCTGATTATGATGTTTAGGATCGCTGCTTATGAAGTTTGGAATTGCTGTTCATGATGTTTGGAATCGCTGTTTGAAAGTTTGGAATCGCTGTTTGAAAGTTTGGAATCTCTGTTCATGATGTTTGGAATCGCTGTTTGAAAGTTTGGAATCGCTGTTTGAAAGTTTGGAATCTCTGTTCATGATGTTTGGAATCGCTGTTCATGAAGTGTGGAATCACTGTTTATGAAGTTTGGAATCGCTGTTTATGAAGTTTGGAATCGATTTTCATGAAGTTTGGAATCTCTGATTATGAAGTTTGGAATCGCTGTTTATGAAGTATGGAATCGCTGTTTGAAAGTTTGGAATCTCTGTTTATGAAGTTTGGAATCTCTGTTTGAAAGTTTGGAATCGCTGTTTGAAAGTTTGGAATCTTCGTTTATGAAGTTTGGAATCTCTGTTTGAAAGTTTGGAATCGCTGTTTGAAAGTTTGGAATCTTCGTTTATGAAGTTTGGAATCTCTGTTTGAAAGTTTTGAATCTCTGTTTATGAAGTTTGGAATCGCTGCTTATGAAGTTTGGAATCACTTTTCATAATGTTTGGAATTGCTGTTTATGAAGTTTGGAATCTCTGTTTGAAAGTTTGGAATCTTCGTTTATGAAGTTTGGAATCTCTGTTTGAAAGTTTTGAATCTCTGTTTATGAAGTTTGGAATCGCTGCTTATGAAGTTTGGAATCACTTTTCATAATGTTTGGAATTGCTGTTTATGAAGTTTGGAATCTCTGTTTGAAAGTTTGGAATCTTCGTTTATGAAGTTTGGAATCTCTGTTTGAAAGTTTTGAATCTCTGTTTATGAAGTTTGGAATCGCTGCTTATGAAGTTTGGAATCACTTTTCATAATGTTTGGAATTGCTGTTTATGAAGTTTGGAATCTCTGTTTGAAAGTTTGGAATCTTCGTTTATGAAGTTTGGAATCTCTGTTTGAAAGTTTTGAATCTCTGTTTATGAAGTTTGGAATCGCTGCTTATGAAGTTTGGAATCACTTTTCATAATGTTTGGAATTGCTGTTTATGAAGTTTGGAATCTCTGTTTGAAAGTTTGGAATCTTCGTTTATGAAGTTTGGAATCTCTGTTTGAAAGTTTTGAATCTCTGTTTATGAAGTTTGGAATCGCTGCTTATGAAGTTTGGAATCACTTTTCATAATGTTTGGAATTGCTGTTTATGAAGTTTGGAATCTGTTTATGATGTTTTGGAATCACTGTTTGAAAGTTTGGAATCTCTGTTTATGATGTATGGAATCTTTGTTTGAAAGTTTGGAATTTCTGTTTGAAAGTTTGGAATTTCTGTTTGACAGTTTGGAATCTCTGTTTGAAAGTTTGGAATCTCTGTTTGAAAGTTTGGAATCTCCGTTTGAAAGTTTGGAATCGCTGCTTTTGAAGTTTGGAATCTCCGTTTATGAAGTTTGGAATCACTAGGTAACCAGAGGTCCCCTCTAAAAGCTCCCTCACAGGAAGTTCCTACATGAGGTGGTTCTGAATACGCTGCCTGATGTCTGAGACGCTGTTTATGATAGTGTGGAGAAGATCTCAGCCTTAAACTCCATTCATGGTGGAGGGATACATGCTGCAGGGCGCTGTGAGGTCAAATAGTTCCCCACAGAGACTTAGTATTTCCAGGTTTTCCAGATTTTCATCATCAACATTCCATACACACTCAGAAGACACGTGCAGGTTCACTGCGAGTTTAGACAGTATATGTGTGTTGTAGACATGGTGCCCTTTTCCTACATGCCCAGACAACCTTTGGATTTGCTGGACCCGGATCCCAGCTGGATTCAAACCTTATCTCTGTGAGGCTCAGAGAAAATATTCCTGGTTGCTGTGCTGTTTTTATTTCGGGCGGTCAGCTCTCCGGTCCAGTGGTGTTTGGGAGCTGGCGCTGAAGTGAGCTTTCCTTCAGTTATTCCAAGCTGTTTCTATCGGTGGAGCACATGTGGTGATGGAGGAGGAATATAAGTGTTAATGGTCAGACTTCCTGACTACTTTCCCTCTGACCACTAGAGGTCAGTATAGGCAGTATGGTGCTTCTGTGGTCCGTGCACACCTCTGCTGCCCTGTGCATGCATTCTGATCGTAGAATTAAGATGGTATGCAGACATGTGTGAGGGTGTGAAGACCCCCAGTCACAACACAGGACCCTCTACAGAGAGCCCACTTATACACGGCACAGTTTCGGTGTGTGTGCTGAACACGGTGCGTCCAGGGTCAGAGATTTCCTCTGAAGGTCACAGTACATGGTGTGGTATGCAGGGCTGGATTTTGCAGTGCTGTGGACTGAACTGTCCTGTATAGGGAATATAGTGGGATCGGTCTGAAGACATCCCGGGACTGGGCAGCTGAGGCTCCTCTCCTTCACGTCCTGTTCTAGACTGACGTGTAGAAGCTGCTGATGATCTTCTCACTTCGAGCTGTTAAGCTTTTCACTGCAGCAGTCCGAATGTGGTGAGTACCTGAGTGTTCAGGTGTTTATGGACTGTATTTGATGGGGTTTTGAGCAGCAGCTGGACATGCTGGATGTATCATGTGATGTTTCGTGTGCTGTGTGATTTGATGGAAGCCGCGTGCTGAGGTCTTGGGAATCTGCCTGGACTTTAAAGAGCATACATAGAAATGGAGATGACCGGAAATGATCTTTTCCCTCTCTGTGAAGAGAAGCAGTGCTGCTTCACTCTCTCCCGTGTCATAGGAGTATATATCCTGGGATACAGAGACGGCTAATGCTGGCTGGCTGTACTGAATGAGCTATCCACATTTCTCCCAACCCAGGAGCGCTGTGAGCAGGACCCTGGGCCGGACTATAGGGATATCACCATCCAGCAGGTTTATAAGCCCATTCCGGTAATCGGAAAAATGCTGAATGTTGGCTTCAGTACTCAGCCGACCCTGGTAGCAATAGAACCGCGGTATGGGCTTTGGCCGGTATGATGCAGCCCTGCGTGTCGGAGCTATTGTTAGATCACCCAGAGACCAGCATGGGGATAGTTATGAATCCAGAAGCTGAACATTGCCAGCGTGTTTCCCACATTCTCTTCCATATATGTTTTATACTGGTGTTCCAGACACGTGCCAGTCATGCTCCATGGCAGAGCCTGCCTGTTTACACCCGAAACAAACAGTGGAAGGCCTAACATGGCTGGAGAGGGAACGTCCTGGCCGCAGCACGTAGCTGAGCCTGATTTAGAGGCCTATTAAAAGTCCTGCTGCCAGCGGAGCTGGACATCCTGCGGGAGTGTAACACACTAATGACCCGTAGTAGTGGCCTGTGTGAGGGCGAGTACGTAGGCGACGGCTTTATGCCCACATGCCACACGAGACCGGGTTCCAGTTATGGATTATTCATTATGATAAGCTCTCGTTTTCTGGCTGAAATGAAACAAACCCCCACCCCCTACAAATCCACCTCCCACAGCCCCCCACCCCCCGCTCTGTGGAGAAAGTAGCGCACCTGTTGCCATTCTCTGGCTCTGCCCGCTGCCCTTGGTCAGACGCGTCTCCCAGAATAAATATCATGCCCATCCGTTATTTCCACCGGCTCTGCTGAGATCTGGTCTCTGTGTCCCCAGAATAAAGAGCAACCTTCTGAACAGGCAGGAGACGGTGATACCGGTGGTGACAGTAATGGTGGTCATGGTGATGACGGTGGTGATGCTAATATGATGGTGATGGTGGTGACGGTGATGATGTTGGAGGTGATGATGGTGATGATGATGGTGGTGACGGTGATGAAGATGGTGGTGACGGTGATGATGTTGGAGGTGATGATGATGGTGATGATGATGGTGGTCATGGTGATGACGGTGGTGATGCTAATATGATGATGATGGTGGTGACGGTGATGATGTTGGAGGTGATGATGATGGTGATGATGATGGTGGTGACGGTGATGATGTTGGAGGTGATGATGATGGTGATGATGGTGGTGACGGTGATGAAGATGGTGGTGACGGTGGTGATGATGGTGGTGACAGTAATGGCAGTGATGGTGATGACGGTGATGATGGTGGTGATCACAGAGGAATATCTAGGATGATCATGTGACCTCTGTACTGACTTTCTAACAAACTAGCACAGCCGAACTTAACCCACCACATGTTAAGGTGGTGAGCTGGTGGAGGAGTGTTTGGACTTTGTTAGCGGGCTCTTGTTAGCGGGCTCTTGTTAGCGGGCTCTTGTTAGCGGGCTCTTGTTAGCGGGAGGTGTGTACGTTTGAAAATTTAGATATGATAATTCCTTTGTCTTTTCCTGGGGTTATATGAGCAGATAATCCGCAATAATCCCGGAAGAGTAAACAACAAACACTGTTCTTCTTTAAGCGTGAGATGGACAGAACACAACTTCCTCACCACCCCTCACAGCGCCCCTAGATGGTGGGTAGTCAAATAACCATTAGAGTAAGAAAAACACAAAAGCTTTAACACCCACCTCCTCGTGTAGAACTAATCCCAGCTGGATAGGGATTACCCGGAAAATCTCCGGAGCACCGTCACTGCCTTCCGCCATGCTCCCCTGATCCTAAACAAACCCACAGAGCTGCTGCACCTGCGCATGGGAGAGCGTCCTGACTCTGAACAGATCTTAACGTGAGTGTTCCACAGGGCCTGGACAGGCTGTGGTTCAGTGATTAACAGTGGACCTGCTGACCGTTCCGTCCCTGTTTACTCAGTAACCCTTCACCCTGTTGTCCGTCGACTGATCAGCTGGTGTACAAGGTTTTGTCTCCGTTCGTTATTTAACCTGAAGACATAATGACACCTGTATTATACAAGACACCATGGCTGAAATTATTCCACCTCACAGTCACACGCTGGTACTACACCTGAGCGGGCTTCACCCTGTGGGCCTCTGCAGACTCAGATTCCTGCACCAAGACTGGGGGCTCCAAGACCGAGCATGTCGAGGCAGGCCCGGGAAGGACCCCACCAGCATCGCTGCATAGTGTTACATACACCTCCACTGAGGCGTAGGGCTGAACCTGCAGGGTCTGGGGCTACAGGTGAGGGGGTGGGGGGTGTTGGGCTCCTGTTATTAATCTTCATCCTGATATGGATCAATAGACCTTAATACGGGACTTATACCACCCACATAGAGAGAAGTAGAGAGAGAGAGAGAGAGAGAGAGAGAGAGAGAGAGAGAGAGAGAGGTAGAAAGAGGTAGACAGAGGGAAGGAAAGAGAGGTAGAGAGGTAGAGGTAGAGAGAGGTAGACAGGGCGAGAAAGAGGTAGAGGGGGAGAGAGGGAGAGGGACAGGTAGAGAGAGGGGGGGAGAGGGACAGGTAGAGAGAGGAGTGGAATGTTGGGTAGCAGGCTGTAGGTACGTCTGTTCTGTCATATGGCGTGTGTTCAGCCTGTCAGCCGTGTGTCGTTACCTCCTGTACATGGATGATGAAACTCTGTTTGGTTGGGCTCGGCTTGGGCTCGGTTGGGCTCGGTTGGGCTCGGCTTGGGCTCGGCTTGGGCTCAGTTTGGCTAAGCTGTGTTCAGTTGTGTTCAGTTGTGCCAGTTTGTGCGACAGTTCTGAAGTTAACCGCTGCATTCTGGTGGAGCTCTCTGTCTCAGGGATCCATCCTGGGCTTTGACGCCTTTGACACCTCCAGCTTTCTCCTTATGGACTGTGTGGGTTCATTAGTCTGAGTGTGTGGGTTCATTAGTCTGAGTGTGTGGGTTCATTAGTCTGAGTGTGTGGGTTCATTAGTCTGAGTGTGTGGGTTCATTAGTCTGAGTGTGTGGGTTTCGAACCACACTCCAGGTATCGGGATCAGAAGGGCTGTGTCGCTGCTGAGGAGCAGAAAGTCAGTGTTGAGGTCAGGGTGAAGGCGCTGCTGCAGCTTATCAGTATGAAACTGGTCATATGACACAGCGGATCATGTAACGGTGTTTACAGGTCAGATAAGCGCTGCCCCCCGGCCCACAGCCGTACCTTCCAGCTCCTGCGTTCACAGAAACCAGCTCATATCAGCGCGAGGAGCTCTGAGTGGGCCTCTCGGGTTCCAGGACGAATGAGTCTACTATGAACGTGGTGACTGTAAACTCAGGAAGTCACACCTGAAGTGGTCGGAGCGCCCCTCCACCCCCCGCCTCGCCGGGTAGCTCTGCCACAGAGCGTACCTTGTTTGTGAAATTCAGCTGTGAGTCAATACATGAAGTCATTCGTGATGTCGTCGCCGTGCAGCCACACAAACACGTCAGGCCTGTCGGAGAGGAGCGACATGGCTGGGGATGGGGGGGGGCGTATGGGGCGGTCAGGGGGACGCCGACTGCGGCTGCTTGAATCGCGGCTTTGTGTGGCTGCACTATGAGCTGAGTGTGCCAGGCGGGCAGTGAGGGCTGAACATGTGTTGAACTTGGTACCGAGCCCGTTTCTGAAACACACACGGTCAGCCTGAGCACAGCTCACCGGTGTCCGAGTGCGCTCTGAGCAGCCATGGAGACGTTGATTAGCCAGATACGGGCTATTTAGGAGCATCAGGGTCTCGGTTCTCCACACAGACAGATGGACGTGTGGTTTAGAACGCTCCCCTGCTACACAGGAGCCTGAGTCACTCCCAGCATCAAACCAGGGGAACCACAAACAGGTACACCCAGAAGGAATGAAACGTGGTGGGCAGGTTCGCACTGTGAGACCCCCCGTCTCCCTGCCCCCCCTCCTACTCTCTCTCTCCTACTTTCACTCACTCTCTCTCTCTGTCTCTCTGTCTGTCTCTGTATCTCTCTCTCTCTCACTCTGTCTATGTATCTCTCTCTCTCTCCTACTTTCACTCTCTCTCTCTCTCTCTCTCTCTGTCTATGTATCTCTCTCTCTCTCTCTGTCTCTCTCTCTGTCTCTGTATCTCTCTCTCTCTGTCTCTCTCTCTGTCTATGTATCTCTCTCTCTCTCACTCTCTCTCCAACTTTCACTCACTCTCTCTCTCTCTCTCTCTGTCTATGTATCTCTCTCTCTCTCTCTCTCTCCTACTTTCACTCACTCTCTCTCTCTCTGTCTCTCTCTGTCTCTGTATCTCTCTCTGTCTCTGTATCTCTCTCTCTCTCTCTCTCTCCTACTTTCACTCTCTCTCTCTCTCACTCTCTCTCTCTCTGTCTCTGTATCTCTCTCTCTCTCTCTCTCTCTCTCTCTCTCTCTCTCTCTCTCTCTCTCTCTCTCTCTCTCTCTCTCTCTCTCTCTCTCTCTCTCTCTCTCTCTCTCAAACTCTCTCTCTCTCTCTCTCTCTCTCTCTCTCTCTCTCTCTCTCTCTCTCTCTCTCTGTCTCTCTCTCTCTCTCTCTCTCTGTCTCTCTCTCTCTCTCTCTGTCTCTGTATCTCTCTCTCTCTCACTCTGTTTATCTCTCTCTCTCTCTCACTCTGTTTATCTCTCTCTCTCTCTGTCTCTGTTTATCTCTCTCTCTCTGTGTCTATCTCTCTCTCTTTCTCTGTTTCTCTCTCTCTCTCTCTCTCTCTGTTTCTCTCTCTCTCTCTCTCTCTCTCTCTGTGTCTATCTCTCTCTCTCCTACTCTCTTTTTTTCTCGCCCCCCCCCTCCTCTCTCTATCCTCCTGAGTAAACTTGGCACCTGTGTGGAGCTTCACAGCAGTGGGGTTGTTCTCTTTGGGGCAGGGTGGGTCTCGGCCCATGCTGTTTTTCTTTGCCCTCCCATAGCCCCCCTCCACCCACGCCCCCCGCTCCGCCCCCGCTCCTCTCTCCACTCCTGTCAGTTCACAAGCATTCCTCTGGTATTTATATTTCCCTCCCGCTCCTAGCCGTGCTAGCACAGACCTTGGATTCAGCTGCAGCTCCAGGCCCGGCCCCTTCTCCTTCGGTCTTCATTGGCTCCAGACTGGTCATGTGAACCTGAAAGGGGTGGAGACTTGGCCCCTGACCCTCCGCCCAGATTCCATACAGCTCTTAGCTCTCATATCTCACACGTGTGGGGCTGCTGGCTGCTGGTGGACACACATTTGCGTGACTGTGTTGGGTTTTTTCAGTGTTTGTTTTTCGGGGAAAGTTGGGGGGGGTGGTGCGGCGGCTGTGCAGTCATGTTCAGGGAGCTGCCGGAGTCCGAGAGCAGCGAGTGTTTGGGCAGTATGACCCCAGAAACGCGGGACATCTACCTGAGGCTGGACCATCACCGCAGACGCTCCGGCTACAGGCTGGGCCGAATCATGGCCCGTCAGCAGCTGCTGAAGAGGATATCAGCAGGTAGGCCCGGGTGGCGTGATTCCGATCCTGAGGTGTTCCTGAAGTGTTCCCGAGGAGATCGTAGCTCGGTGGTCAGCTCTGACCCGCTCTGGCTTGTTTACGCTGAAGCCTTTCGGTTTGAGACGTTAGGTTAGGATTCTGTAGGAGGAGCAGTGCGAAGGAACCTGCTCTGGAACTGTTCTGTGAGGAGGTTCTTCAGATTCGGCTCATTAGTAGTGAAGGATACACTCCTAACATGAATGTGCTGTTTTAGTTTTTGTGCTGTAGGTTCTGCGCCAGTTTAAGGTTCTCAGTGTAATACGGTTCTTTACACTCACACATTCCTTATAAACATAGATCTTTTTACAGAACCACCGGTTCTTCTGTGAACTAGCACCTTTCTGTCTTTAGAAGTGTACCCATCCTCCTAGAACCTTTACATCATGTGGAGGTTCTTTTAAAAAGGTTCTCTCTTTCACATCTCATTAGCTGTTCTATGAAGAACTGTCCACTGGGGTTCTCCCCCCGGCTGAACTGCCAGAGAGGAAGCTGTCAGAGTGGTGGGCTCACTGATCAGCTGGGGTCAGGGATGGGCTGGGGTCAGTGAAGAGCTGTGGTCAGTGATGGGCTGGGGTCAGTGGTGGGCTGGGGTCAGTGATGGGCTGTGGACAGTGATGGGCTGTGGTCAGTGATGGGCTGGGGTCAGTGATGGGCTGTGGTCAGTGATGGGCTGGGGTCAGTGATGGGCTGGGGTCAGTGATGGGCTGGGGTCAGTGATGGGCTGGGGTCAGTGATGGGCTGTGGACAGTGATGGGCTGGGGTCAGTGAAGAGCTGTGGTCAGTGATGGGCTGTGGTCAGTGATGGGCTGGGGTCAGTGATGGGCTGGGGTCAGTGATGGGCTGGGGTCAGTTGGAGTGAGTCATGCTTGTGGGTGTGTAGGAATGTTGACACCTCAGGCCGTTGTTTTCAGTGAAGGACAATAGAGTGGAGAGCCTGAGCAAACGGGATTTGACCTTTTGGAGCAGCATGGAAGCTCACCTGGGGGGATGAGCACGCATGACAAGAGGGTTTAGGACCCTCACACATCCCCCAACCCCCCCTTACATTCACACACATTTACAAACACATTTACTGGTGTGGCCCCTCGAGACCCCCGGGAGCCCATACAGAAACCAAAATGTTCCGAGTCTCAGCCTTCCTACAACTCAGGCCCTCTAGTGGCGGTCCGGGGCTGGAGCTTCAGGAAGGTCTCTGGTTGATCCCCTGAACTGACCCCCAGCTGCTCCCGGGGGAGAGTGTCCACCGGTCAGCTTCACACAACTGTAGATGGACACATGAACCTCAGTTACACACTGTGAGAGGTAGACGATCCCAAACCCTCTCCATCTGCTCATCGGATCACATGGCGTCGCGTGATTGGACGGGAGAAATGTCTGTCATATGTCCGAGTTATTCTAAAACATCGGATCACACGGTTAGAGAACATCGGCGCCCTCCATTAACATGGGAATGCCGTTATTCCGGATTGTTCTGATGCAGAGTGGTTGATGTGGTTCTGTTCCTGCACCGTGACTGTGTGTGGGGACTGTGATGTAGAGGTGCTGTGTGTTTCCTAAAATACAGACTGTATATCAGCATTAGGACGAGCGGGAGATCCTCCTCTGGCTCTGGTCTGATCCGAATCCCATTAGGCCCAGGTTCTAGTACGTTTCCAGGGGGGTTCCAGCATGACTCCAGGGGGTTCCAGGGGCTTCTGCATGTCTCCAGGGTGGTTCCAGTGTGGTTCCTGGGGGTTCTGCATGACTCCAGGGTGGTTCCAGCCTGGTTCCAGGGGGTTCTGCATGACTCCAGTGTGGTTCCAGGGTGGTTCTGCATGTCTCCAGGGTGGTTCCAGGGTGGTTCCAGGGGCTTCTGCAGGACTCCAGGGGGTTCCAGGGTGGTTCTGCATGTCTCCAGGGGGTTCCAGGGTGGTTCTGCATGTCTCCATGGTGGTTCCAGTGTGGTTCCTGGGGGTTCTGCATGTGAAACAGTCTGTGGGGTTTATTAATGAGTTGGGCTGCTGTATTTGAGATGGTGCTGGAAGGCGGGTGGTGTTTAGGACCCTGAGAGCACCCTGAGTGTTGGGTCTACATGGCGTTAGTGGTTCCCGGTGTGATGACCGTAGTAGACTTTATGGACCCGGTTTGGGAGTGTGACTCCCGGTCAGTAACTGCAGCCTGTAAATGCTCTGGGTGGGCGAGGTGTTGTCCTTCCGTGGTGCAGAGTGACCTTCTAACCGGAGCAGAGCTCAGCGCGGCCGGCGGCCTACGTGCCTTATCAGCCGTACAGTAGGTTACTCTTTGACTGGAGAGCGTGGAATCTCCAGGCCCGGCACAGGCATGCGCGATGTGCTCAGGGGATCTAGATGATCTGCGATGGGACTCGGAGGGACGTGTGGGGTCTTGTAGTTGGGGGTTTCAGGTAGGGGGATCAAAGTTGTCTGGGGTTGACATCAGCACGAGGTATGTAGGTCAGATGTGCCGGAGAAATGTCAGCTGTCTGCTGCTCCGCGGCGCTCCTGAAGAGAATTCCTGAATAACGGAGAGCCGTGCGCTTCCTCGGGTGTAGGGTTACAGTGGTTTCACAGTCAGACAGCTCTCTATTGTACTGTACGTGGTGTCGCGCGGTATTCATCTTCCCTGGCGTCTGTCAGCACCAGACATTCCTCAGTCCATGTGACCGTGTCTGGAATGGTCATGGCCAGATGTGTTCCTGTTTGGTCGGGTATGTCCAGCACACTAGTGGCAGCAGTGCATCACCAGCAGACATACCAAATACACATCACTGTAGCTTTATGTTTGTTGTTGTTGTTGTTGTGGTAGTTGTTGTGGTGGTTGTTGCTGTTGTTGTTGTTGTTGTTGTTGTTGTGGTTGTAGTTATTGTTGTGGTTGTAGTTGTTGTTGTGGGTGTAGTTGTTGTGGGTGTAGTTGTTGTGGTTGTTGTTGTTGTTGTTGTTGTAGTTTTTGTTGTTGTTGTGGTTGTAGTTGTAGTAGTAATAGTAGTTGTTGTGGGTGTAGCTGTTGTAGTTGTTGTGGTTGTAGGTGTAGTTGTTGTGGTTGTAGTAGTTGTGGTTGTTGTGGGTGTAGCTGTTGTAGTTGTTGTTGTTGTTGTAGTTGTAGCTGTTGTTGTTGTAGTTGTAGTAGTAATAGTAGTTGTTGTGGGTGTAGCTGTTGTAGTTGTTGTGGTTGTAGGTGTAGTTGTTGTTGTGGGTGTAGTTGTGGTTGTAGTTGTTGTAGTTGTTGTTGTTGTTGTGGTTGTAGTAGTTGTGGTTGTTGTGGGTGTAGCTGTTGTAGTTGTTGTGGGTGTAGCTGTTGTAGTTGTTGTGGTTGTGGGTGTAGTTGTGGTTGTAGTTGTAGTAGTAATAGTAGTTGTTGTTGTTGTAGCTGTTGTTGTTGTGGTTGTAGTAGTTGTGGTTGTTGTGGGTGTAGCTGTTGTAGTTGTTGTTGTTGTTGTGGGTGTAGCTGTTGTTGTTGTGGTTGTAGTAGTAATAGTAGTTGTTGTGGGTGTAGCTGTTGTTGTTGTGGGTGTAGTTGTGGTTGTAGTTGTTGTAGTTGTTGTTGTTGTTGTTGTGGGTGTAGCTGTTGTAGTTGTTGTGGGTGTAGCTGTTGTTGTTGTGGGTGTAGTTGTGGTTGTAGTTGTTGTAGTTGTTGTTGTTGTTGTGGGTGTAGCTGTTGTAGTTGTTGTGGTTGTAGTTGTAGCTGTTGTTGTTGTGGTTGTAGTTGTTGTGGTTGTTGTGGGTGTAGCTGTTGTAGTTGTTGTGGTTGTAGCTGTTGTAGTTGTTGTGGTTGTAGGTGTAGTTGTTGTTGTTGTGGGTGTAGTTGTGGTTGTAGTTGTTGTAGTTGTTGTTGTTGTTGTGGGTGTAGCTGTTGTAGTTGTTGTGGTTGTAGTTGTAGCTGTTGTTGCTAGAACAGAGTTGACCGCTGTAGCGGTCCTCTTACGGGAGAGAGCGGTCGTACAGCTGACCTGTCTGGATCTGCTAGGCCAGAGTTTAAAGTTCTGCTGCTGGTTTGTGAAGCTCTATGATCTCAGAGCTCCTGAATGTCTGTTTATGATCTTAGATCTGGAGGTCCTGACCTTCTGCACACCTTCAGTGCGGTACAGGAACCGTGGAGAGACTGACTCAGCCTCTATTGGACAGTCCAGCTCAGGGCTTCGTCTAAAGCAGCGTCTCATTAACGCAGAGCTGCGTCTAAAGGCGGGTTTGAGCTTCGTCATACCTCTGCGTCTCTGTGCTGCTTGTCTTTGAGTCACTGTGTCCTGCGGCGTTAAATGAAACCCTATAGGTCCTTCTGTGGCGGTAGACCGCGTCTGTGTGGAGCTCTGAGAGGGTTAATGATGGGCGAGGAGGCTCCTGGGAAGCGCCACACCTGCAGGACTGGAGAGAGTGGTTGTTGTTGGTATGAGGATGTGTGAAGGTGCTGTTATTGCTAATCTGTGCTGGATAGTGGGCTTTGTGTGGGTTTGCTGTCTGTCACATACAGGAAAGGTGTGGTAAGAGGTGTAGCCGTGACCTAGCACCAGTGCTAGCACTGAGCAGGGATTCTGTCCTGCTGCTGTGTTCAGTAAAAAGGCATTTAGGCTAAAAGACATCCAGATCTGTAATCACTCGTTTGTTGGGGGAAGAGAGGTATGAGTGCATTAGTACAGTGTTCAGCTGGTGTGTGTGTGCAGCATATGAGAGCTTCACATAAGGCCCAACCAATCAGATTTCAGAACCAGGACCATCCACCTTCTGAAGGACATTGTGAAGGTCGCGCCCTTCAGTGTAGATTGGCGGTTAAGCGAATGACTGATAAGAGCTGGGAGAGATTGCTGAAGGTCATTACCGTACAGCAGGACAGGATACGCTTTACTGCTCCGCCGTGATGATGAGCGACCTTCCTAAACCTCTAAAGATCTGTCTGATGGGATACAGCCCCTCTGATTGGCTGTCTGTCGTCTTCCTTGCCCTGTGAGGAGGTGGGCGTGAGGGAGCACGTTCAGGTTGCCCTGAAGGAGAAAGTAAAAGGTCAGTCGTATGACCCTCATGACACGTTTCTGCATTCCTCCTGGTCAGCTCTGTTGACAGAGAGGGAGAGTGAGAGGGGCCGGCCGCACTCAGAGCCACTCAGCCGTGCCTCTGGCCTGAGCTAGCACACACTCGCGCTGGCATGGCGTCCATTAGCGGGGCGGAGAGGGTCGCTGGGCGTATATCATCACTGCCATAACAAAGCCTCTCGCTGTGGAGATGAAATACACTGTTCCAAACACACATCATATACTCCGCACATCACACTCCGACTGATCCTCTCTCTGGAGTGAGGAGGAAAGGAAACATTCCCGACTGGAACTGAGCGGTAATTCTGGCTGATTGCAGAGTGAGGGAGAGAGGGTTTGGTGTGAGGTGTGTACAGAGTGAGGGAGAGAGGGTTTGGTGTGAGGTGTGTACAGAGTGAGGGAGAGCGGGTTTGGTGTGAGGTGTGTACAGAGTGAGGGGGGGTTTGGTGTGAGGTGTGTACAGAGTGAGGGAGAGAGGGTTTGGTGTGAGGTGTGTACAGAGTGAGGGAGAGAGGGTTTGGTGTGAGGTGTGTACAGAGTGAGGGAGAGCGGGTTTGGTGTGAGGTGTGTACAGAGTGAGGGAGAGAGGGTTTGGTGTGAGGTGTGTACAGAGTGAGGTAGAGAGGGTTTGGTGTGAGGTGTGTACAGAGTGAGTGAGAGAGGGTTTGGTGTGAGGTGTGTACAGAGTGAGTGAGAGAGGGTTTGGTGTGAGGTGTGTACAGAGTGAGGGAGAGCGGGTTTGGTGTGAGGTGTGTACAGAGTGAGTGAGAGAGGGTTTGGTGTGAGGTGTGTACAGAGTGAGTGAGAGAGGGTTTGGTGTGCGGTGTGTACAGAGTGAGGGAGAGAGGGTTTGGTGTGCGGTGTGTACAGAGTGAGGGTACCATGTTAACCGTACCCGCTGCGGATGGCCGGTTCTTTGCTCTGTAAGACTGTCTTCAGTTCCTCCTCTGTGAGGTGCGGTTCAGCAGGACGCTCCAGCAGCGCAGGCCTCCTCTGCTATGGGAGCGATGACAGCGTGCTAAGTCCATGTAGGGATCTGCAGTGGAGCTCAGGAATTCTCAGCCTGCCTGTGTGATTCAGAGTGGTCCGCTGTGAGAGCCACACCGCTCGGCATCTCTTCCCCCGGGATTTCAGAATGTGACCATCTGGTTACCAGCCGGGATCTACCGGGATTCCAAACCTGCACTACAGACTGAGCTTCAGTGCCCACATCCACAAACAGGACACTTACACACGCTCCCACACACGCTCCGATACCGCCCACACACCGCCCGGTCAGCCAGCCACTCATGACTTCACACAGAGGAAATTTCCTCCGGAATTCCTGATCGTTTTCTCCACGCTCCCGATTCCATCCTCTAACTCTAACTTGTAGGATTATCGTGTCCAGTACAGCTCTCTCTGGAGTTCTGTAGACTGTCCAGCTGTTGACCCGTCATGTATTCGGCAGATGTTTGTTGGGCTGTTTCCTTTAGAGCACGACTGAGAGTGAACCAGCGACCAGCACGCTTCTATTTAGAGTTCCCCTAAACACAGCTTTACAACGTAACCACCTGAAATCCCTCACATCAGACCGGGGCCAGACACAGCAGTGCTGCTGGAGTGTTAGACACTGTGTCCACTCACTGTCCACTCTATTAGACACTCCTACCTTGCTGCTCCACCTTGTAGATGGACAGTCAGAGACGATAGCTCATCTGCTGCTGCACAGTGCAGTGTTGGTCATCCTCTAGTCCTTTAGCAGTGGACACAGGACACTGCTCCACAGGACGCTGCCCCACAGGACACTGCCCACAGGACGGTGCCTGCAGGACGGTGCCTGCAGGACCCTGCTCCACAGGACACTGCCCCACAGGACTCTGCCCCACAGGACTCTGCCCCATAGGACGCTGCCCACAGGACGCTGCCCACAGGACGCTGCCCACAGGACGCTGCCCACAGGACGCTGCCCCACAGGACGCTGCCCCACAGGACGCTGTTGGCTGGATAGTTCTGGTTGGTGGACGATTCTCAGTCCAGCAGTGACACTGAGGTGTCCAGCAGCACTGCTGTGTCTGATCCACTCACACCAGCACCACCCACACTAACACACCACCACCACGTCAGTGTCACTGCAGTGCTGAGAATGATCCACCACCCACATACTACCTGCTCTGTGGTGGTCCTGTGGGGGTCCTGACCATTGAAGAACAGGGTAATACAGTACACAGAGAAACAGATGGACTACAGTCTGGACCTGTACACCTACAGAGTGTCCTGTACGGACGGTGGAGCTGATGGAGATACAGGGAGGTGGGTTTGATGTTATGGCTGATGGGTGTATGTGCATGTCTGCTGGTGTTTAATGAAGGAGCACCACTCACATGTCTTACTCTGCACCGACGCTAGAGAACCTGATGCTCTCGGTAAGTCAGAACCTCACCTTGCACGCTGTGTCGTTAGCATTAGCGCTGGCTGAGATTAAAGTCTGGCGCGGTGTAGGTTTCTTTACGCTCAGCGTGTGATCTGTGATAGAGGAGGAGAACGCACAGCTTTGGGAAGAGGCTCCTGTTCTGAGCTGCTTGAGAACCCCGTGGCTGGAGCCCGAGGGGAGGTGTGTGAGGAGCATGAGGGCACGGCTCTTCTTTTGTCTGGGGGAGCTGGAGCAGTGGAGAGTGTTCCACCACTCCAGGCTGAAGGAGGACGAGCACTCCAGTTCTAGCTCCCTCCTTCACGCCAGTCCGACCCGTTCAGCCGGGCCGCGGGCTCGTTTGGGATGGTACGGGTTTGCTTATGTGAGTGCCGCCTATTGAGATGTAAAGTGAAGGAGCTCCTGGGAATGTGAGCTGCAGTCTTTGGGATGAGGAAATGATGAAGCACAGCAGGGAA
>JAMWET010001602.1:115000-162500 GCA_024036415.1 Prochilodus magdalenae
CTACAGAGTCTACAGGGTGAACTCTAGATGAAATGATGCGAGGGTGAACTCTGTGGATGAAATGATGAGAGGGTGAACTCTGGATGAAATGATGCGAGGGTGAACTCTGGATGAAATGATGTGAGGGTGAACTCTGGATGAAATGATGTGAGGGTGAACTCTGGATGAAATGATGTGAGGGTGAACTCTAGATGAAATGATGAGAGGGTGAACTCTGTGGATGAAATGATGAGAGGGTGAACTCTGGATGAAATGATGAGAGGGTGAACTCTGTGGATGAAATGATGCGAGGGTGAACTCTGTGGATGAAATGATGCGAGGGTGAACGCTGTGGATGAAATGATGTGAGGGTGAACGGTGTGGATGTGAGGGTGAACTCTGTGGATGAAATGATGTGAGGGTGAACGGTGTGGATGTGAGGGTGAACTCTGTGGATGAAATGATGCGAGGGTGAACTCTGGATGAAATGATGCGAGGGTGAACTCTGTGGATGAAATGATGCGAGGGTGAACGGTGTGGATGTGAGGGTGAACTCTGTGGATGAAATGATGCGAGGGTGAACTCTGGATGAAATGATGTGAGGGTGAACGGTGTGGATGTGATGGGATGAAATGAAATGATGCGAGGGTGAACTCTGGATGAAATGATGTGAGGGTGAACTCTGTGGATGAAATGATGCGAGGGTGAACTCTGGATGAAATGATGTGAGGGTGAACGGTGTGGATGTGAGGGTGAACTCTGTGGATGAAATGATGCGAGGGTGAACTCTGGATGAAATGATGTGAGGGTGAACTCTGGATGAAATGAGAGGGTGAACTCTGTGGATGAAATGATGAGAGGGTGAACTCTGGATGAAATGAGAGGGTGAACTCTGTGGATGAAATGAGCGAGGGTGAAACTCTGGATGAAATGATGTGGATGAAATGATGAGAGGGTGAACTCTGGATGAAATGAGAGGGTGAACTCTGTGGATGAAATGATGTGAGGGTGAACTCTGGATGAAATGATGTGAGGGTGAACTCTGGATGAAATGATGAGAGGGTGAACTCTGGATGAAATGATGAGAGGGTGAACTCTGGATGAAATGATGCGAGGGTGAACTCTGTGGATGAGATGATGTGAGGGTGAACTCTGTGGATGAGATGATGTGAGGGTGAACTCTGTGGATGAAATGATGCGAGGGTGAACTCTGGATGAAATGATGCGAGGGTGAACTCTGTGGATGAAATGATGCGAGGGTGAACTCTGGATGAAATGATGTGAGGGTGAACTCTGTGGATGAAATGATGTGAGGGTGAACTCTGTGGATGAAATGATGTGAGGGTGAACTCTGTGGATGAAATGATGCGAGGGTGAACTCTGTGGATGAAATGATGCGAGGGTGAACTCTGGATGAAATGATGCGAGGGTGAACTCTAGATGAAATGATGCGAGGGTGAACTCTGGATGAAATGATGCGAGGGTGAACTCTGGATGAAATGATGTGAGGGTGAACTCTGGATGAAATGATGCGAGGGTGAACTCTAGATGAAATGATGCGAGGGTGAACTCTGGATGAAATGATGCGAGGGTGAACTCTGGATGAAATGATGCGAGGGTGAACGGTGTGGATGTGAGGGTGAACTCTGTGGATGAAATGATGCGAGGGTGAACTCTGGATGAGATGATGCGAGGGTGAACTCTGGATGAAATGATGCGAGGGTGAACGGTGTGGATGTGAGGGTGAACTCTGGATGAAATGATGCGAGGGTGAACGGTGTGGATGTGAGGGTGAACTCTGTGGATGAAATGATGCGAGGGTGAACTCTGTGGATGAAATGATGCGAGGGTGAACTCTGTGGATGAAATGATGCGAGGGTGAACGGTGTGGATGTGAGGGTGAACTCTGTGGATGAAATGATGCGAGGGTGAACTCTGTGGATGAAATGATGCGAGGGTGAACTCTGTGGATGAAATGATGCGAGGGTGAACTCTGGATGAAATGATGCGAGGGTGAACTCTGTGGATGAAATGATGCGAGGGTGAACTCTGTGGATGTGAGGGTGAACTCTGGATGAAATGATGTGAGGGTGAACTCTGTGGATGAAATGATGCGAGGGTGAACGGTGTGGTCGTGTGGTGCGTATGGTCAGAGCGTGTTTGGTTATGGAGAGTAACGCTGAGCGTTGTTGATTCTCCTGGTGTTTGATGTTGTGGGTATATGCAGCCCTGCTGGGTCTTTATTCTCCGCTCCAGCTGATCAGATGATTGAATAAGGCCGTGTGTGTATACATAGTGCGGTGAAGGTCTCTGGAATGCTGGGGATATTCCCACGTGTCGGCCGCATGGCGAGCTGAACTGATAGAATGAAGAGCCAGAGTGAAAACGAAAAGGCTTCCTGGACTTCTGCAACAGCGAGGTCTCTGTGTTGAGCGGAATCTCCGGTGGCGGTTCGTTGACCGCTGTCCTTTGTCCTTTGTCCAGTGGGTATTGTGGACCGTGAAGGCCTCTGCCCACGGCCGGCCGCAGCCCCGTGCTGGTGAGTGGCCAGGCCTGCGTGATGCTGTTCGAGCGCTGGGGTGGAGCGAGCGCCGTGCTGGCAGCCGCTGCCGCTGGTGCTTGCCTGGCTGTGATGTCATGTTTTCCTCCACTTTTGTTTTTTTATCTGCCTACAGTTTTCCGCCCCTTCAGGAGGCTTGCTGGAACTCGGCTCCATCAGACTTTCCCAGACTGTCCTCCCCCCAGCCCCCCCATTGTTTAACCATTTACAGGCTCACAGCAGTGGAAAGACCCGCACGCATGTTAGGAACCACAACGCCTACCAGTTTCTGACCCTCTGTATGAGTATGAGGGACGTCCCGTCTCAGTCCTGCTCCAGACGGTACCATCACTGCTGGAACACAGAACCTCATTTCTGTAGTTTCTCGCTCTGTGATAGACAGCACTAAAGGAAGTGGCCAGAACGAGCTGGTAAAATCTCCGGTTCCACTGACCACCATTACCAGTACAGTGGGATCTGTGACCTTCTCATTCTGGCAGCTTCAGAGCAGGAACTGATTAATAAGCTGAAGATGAATCACTGAGCTTACTGATCCTTAGCTAAAGGGAACTGTTCTAGGAAAAGCCTGTTATTGGACTAGAACTTCTTTAAGTAACGGTTCCTAATGACATCACTCCAAAGAACCCATATACGGTTATGTACTGTCTGATCACCAAGCATTTCTTACAGCGTGTTTTATTGGGTCGTTTCTTGGTAAGAGTGTTGGGGTTATTGAACTGAGAGTGTTGGGGTTATTGAACTGAGAGTGTTGGGGTTATTGAATTGAGAGTGTTGGGGTTATTGAATTGAGAGTGTTGGGGTTATTGGACTGAGAGTGTTGGGGTTATTGAACTGAGAGTGTTGGGGTTATTAAACTGAGAGTGTTGGGGTTATTGAACTGAGAGTGTTGGGGTTATTGAATTGAGAGTGTTGGGGTTATTGGACTGAGAGTGTTGGGGTTATTGCACTGAGAGTGTTTGGGTAATTGAAATGAGAGTGTTGGGGTTATTGGACTGAGAGTGTTAAGGTAATTGAAATGAGAGTGTTGGGGTTATTGGACTGAGAGTGTTTGGGTAATTGAAATGAGAGTGTTGGGGTAATTGAATTGAGAGTGTTTGGGTAATTGAAATGAGAGTGTTGGGGTTATTAAACTGAGAGTGTTGGGGTTATTGAATTGAGAGTGTTGGGGTTATTGAATTGAGAGTGTTGGGGTTATTGCACTGAGAGTGTTTGGGTAATTGAAATGAGAGTGTTGGGGTTATTGGACTGAGAGTGTTTGGGTAATTGAAATGAGAGTGTTGGGGTTATTGGACTGAGAGTGTTTGGGTAATTGAAATGAGAGTGTTGGGGTTATTGGACTGAGAGTGTTTGGGTAATTGAAATTAGAGTGTTGGGGTTATTGGACTGAGAGTGTTAAGGTAATTGAAATGAGAGTGTTGGGGTTATTGGACTGAGAGTGTTAAGGTAATTGAATTGAAAGTGTTGGGGTTATTGGACTGAGAGTGTTTGGGTAATTGAATTGAGAGTGTTGGGGTTATTGGACTGAGAGTGTTGAGAATGTAGGTGTTCAGCAGCGTGGTGGTGGTGTCTGTGCTCAGCCCAGTGTGAGTGTATCGAGGCCTGTAATTCCTCTACCCAGACTGATTAAACTCGGATCGTTAATGTTCCATACTGAGCACCATGAGGGAACCTAACCCTAACCCTAACCCTAACCCTAACCATAGTGTTCAGGGCCGGTTAGGCGGAACCTCTCCTCTGTGCCGGTGTTCAGGTTCACTCCGCGAGACTGAGGTCGGAACAGTAGGCTGGCGTTTAAGGGGTTAACCTCTCTATGACTCCTCTAGGACATGAGCTGGGGGAGGCGTAGGGGTCGTCATGAAAACAGAGACTAAGGGAGAAACCCCATCAGCAGTGAAAGCAGAGTGACGTTTGATTGCGTCCGAGTCCCGGAAAGAGAAGAAAGTCCCGTGTTGCGAACGTCCTGCCGCTTTGGCGCGCGGCCAGCGGGGCACTGCCAAAAATGTGCTGAGAGAGCTTGGAGAGGGAGATGGAGCGGCCTTAGTGGGAGGGGGTGCTGAAAGAGGGCCTGGCTTGGAGGAGGAGGAGAGGAGCTGGGCTCGTTTATGACCGCAGGAGAGAGGAGGAGGAGCAGGGGAAGGAATAGAGAGAGTGAGCGAGCGAGTGGAAGAGAAAGATAAGGAGGAAAAGTCCAGAGGAAGAGAGCTCCTGTGAAGTTCCTCTCGGAGCAGCGCGCTGGTCTGCAGGACGGAGAACCAGGAGAACCGGAGTTAGCAGATCTTGCTCCTGAAATGGGCCGATGATGAAAGTCTCCCGTAAGTCTCGGAATGCTTCTTTCCTGACCTCGTTCCCGTTCCTCCCTCCTTCGTGTTAGTTAAGCCTTTCGGTGAGCGTCTGTCCGAGTTCACCTCCGTGAGAGGAGGCGTAGGATGTATGGGTCTTGGCTCTGGTACACGTGGGCAGGACGGAGGAAGCCTCTAAATCCGTCAAGCTGCTGGCAGGACTTGCATCAGGCCTGTCACGGTTACCCTCCAGCTATTCTCAGCACCGGAGTTCTCCGTACCGTTACGTAAGGGAACGTGTCCGTGATGGTGCTCTCTCTGAGGTGGTCTGGTCCCCACATGTCAGGAGAACTCAGTGTTCTGCGTTCTGCGTTGTCTATACTGTGTAGTGTTGTAGTCAGGTCCTCTACATCCCAGTCTGAGTTAAGACCAGGACTTAGACCTGAGACTGAGACCCAGACGAGACTGAGACCCGGATCTGGTATCTTATATGGAAGACCAGATATGGACTCTGAGTCCACCTTACGCCAAAGAGACCGGGTCAGCAAATCTGATCCAGACCGGCCTCAGATTGATCGGCTGAACTAGACGGTGATAATGGTGGGCCTGGCAGCTACGGACCGCACGTGTAGGGATGGGCTGACCTCTCTTTAGTCACAGGGTTACGGTTAGGACCGTCAGAACCTTCCGGTAGGAAACATAACTAGCCCGGCACACTGAGGAGACATCTGGATAGGCTGTGCTGGTCCTGATTCTCAGCTGATGTACCCTTATTCAGAGCTCAGACCGTGTGCGGTGTTCTGCTGTGATGGGTGTGGGATGTACCTGCAGGGACGCAGGTCCTCCGACCGCGCCGCTGCTGGGGTTGGAGATGCGGTGGTGTTTAGAGGAACTGCTGGCTTATTAAAACAGACAGGGGTAGAATGAGCCTGGGGTGATGCTGCTGCTCTAGAAACCACAAAGCCAGTTCAAATGATCTAGATAAATGATCTGGAACCTAGAAATCCTGAAAGTAGAACTTTAGGATTTATTATGATATAGGGTCTGAAGGCAGTGATCTGCACGTCAGCTAGCGTTACTAGTAGTACCTGCTACCGAGTGTGATCAGAGACACTCCACACTGACCAGCAGAGAGTAGAACCGAACCTGAACCTGCAGCTTCACAGTGCCTCTAATTCAGAGTCCTGGTGGATCCACTGCGCGGTTCCAGGGGTCCAGATGTCTGTGGTCAGGCTAATGGACGTCACATTGTGGTCAGCGATCTTGTGATTATGAGTCGTTGCAGTGGTGCTTCATTAGGAACGTGGGAAGACTAACCGCAGCCGGGTTTGGTGATGTAACGTCACTCCCCCCTATGGAACTGTATTCGTGATAGCAGGTCCCGTTCCTGGATCAGATGGATCCCGCTGATTAGACAACATGCCGAGGCCACAGTCATGATTACAGCACAGTGACTTGCACAACCAGGAGTTAGCGTGCATGGAGCGGAGAGATCCTCATGCTCTCAGGAGGAGTAACAATGAGGGAGCGAGCGTGAATGCACGGCATCCCGGGATAGTGTTACAGAATGCAGTCCTTAGTGGGATTCCCAGCTCGTGTTTCAGCTTCCCTGGGTTGTATCCGTGGCTTTGGGACAATGACAAGCTCCAGCATCTCCGTCACAGCTTCTGTACACTAGCAACCACAACAATAGCTGTCCCTAACACTCCTGAGTGCCCGGAGGCCGCTCACACAGAATGAGCCCCGCTTACCTTCTAGAAGGTCCAGAGGGGTGGGCGATGCTGCCCCTCAGCTGTGGAAGGCAGAGCCGGTGGGCGTCAGGCTGAATGTAGGATGCGCTCCTCTGGCGTTCCTTTCACGCGCTCCTTTAATATTTGCTGGGTAGAAAGTTCACCTTCTGCAGTCAGGTTGGGTAAACCGCTCTTCGTGTTCGTGTGGGAAGCCCTCAGGCCTCCAGGAGAACCTTTACTACAACACACGTACACTTGGCTAGAAGTGCTCCGGGCTGCTGGCTCGTATTCCCGTATGGAAGTCTCAGCCAAACCACTGAGACCACTCACCCCCAAACCACTGAGACCTCTCGCCCCCAAACCACTGAGACAACTCGCCCCCAAACCACTGAGACATCTCGCCCCCCAAACCACTGAGACCACTCGCCCCCAAACCACTGAGACAACTCACCCCAAACCACTGAGACAACTCACCCCAAACCACTGAGACCACTCGCCCCCAAACCACTGAGACCACTCGCCCCCAAACCACTGAGACAACTCGCCCCCAAACCACTGAGACATCTCGCCCCCAAACCACTGAGACCACTCACCCCCAAACCACTGAGACAACTCGCCCCCAAACCACTGAGACCACTCGCCCCCAAACCACTGAGACAACTCGCCCCCAAACCACTGAGACCACTCGCCCCCAAACCACTGAGACCACTCACCCCCAAACCACTGAGACATCTCGCCCCCAAACCACTGAGACAACTCACCCCCAAACCAATGAGACAACTCACCCCAAACCACTGAGACAACTCACCCCAAACCACTGAGACCACTCGCCCCCAAACCACTGAGACCACTCGCCCCCAAACCACTGAGACCACTCGCCCCCAAACCACTGAGACAACTCGCCCCCAAACCACTGAGACATCTCGCCCCCAAACCACTGAGACACCCCCAAACCACTGAGACCTCTCGCCCCCCAAACCACTGAGACATCTCGCCCCCAAACCACTGAGACCACCCACCCCCAAACCACTGAGACCCAGCTCAACCCCAAACCACTGAGACAACTCGTTTTTTTTTCCCCCAAACCACTGTTTTTCTTTTTTTTTTCCTTGAGACCACTCACCCCCAAACCACTAAGACCTCTCGCCCCCAAACCACTGAGACAACTCACCCCCAAACCACTAAGACCTCTCGCCCCCAAACCACTGAGACAACTCACCCCCAAACCACTGAGACCTCTTGCCCCCAAACCACTGAGACCACTCACCCCCAAACCACTGAGACCACTCGCCCCCAAACCACTGAGACAAGTTGCCCGCACTGGGTGACTGGGTGGCACCATACAACACAAGACTTCATCAGACTTCACTGTGCCGCAGCGGCGCATCCCTAATCTCTTAATCCGTTAATGACAGGTACGTCCTCTGCCAGCTTCCTGTTCCGAGGTGAACACGACTACACCTCCAGGAGCTCCAGGGTACAGCTGATGTAGAACGTCCTTTTGTTTCCTCAGAAAACAAAAACTGGAATAGTGTGGAAAAGTGGGCGGGGCCAGGACGCTCTGTCTGAGCGGGTTATCGGTACTGCTGAATGGGACGTGTGACGTGAGTTAGTCTCTGGGACGTTGCTGCTGCTCTCTCTGCTCTTCCTCTCCGTGCTTTCGTAGAAGGGCGTTCCCAGCCCTGGGAGACACACCGGAATTGTGGAGTGTGTGGCTGTGGGAATGAGGGTGGAGCCCGTTTGTGTGCGGGCCCTGCGGTATTTAAACTCCAGCTCAGATACTGGTCCGTCTGATCAGCAGTCTGAGGAGGTGACCTCTCGTCTGTACACGCGGGATGTCTTAGCGGGAAGCAGAGTGGAGGGATTCGGAGCGGCGCTCCAGAGGCTTTGGGTGAGATGATGCAGGCAGGATAATCTCACATACATGGCAGGCGACCGAATATTTACCTATAGGCATATTACAGCAGGTGGATGATACACGCTCTTATAAATCTGATAATGTTACAGTAGTCTGATCTGATAGCACACGCTGCTCACCTGTACGCTCTGTGTAGGTTAGTGAGGAAGTGACCTGGGTGGTTCCTGTCTGGTTCCACTGCTCTGCGTTTACAGTGCGGTATGTTTGGAGTGTGTGGTTGTAGGGTTTCTCCTACACCTTAGGTCTGGTCGTTACAGGAACAGTGTCGGATTATCAGACTCAGTTCTTGATGGTTTAATCTGCTGATGTCGTGTGATGGACTATGACGGTCCCTCTGGAGTAAATGACTGAACATATCTTTAATAACCTGATTAATATTCACACTGTAATAAACTGCGCCTTGCAGATGATCTGAGGGTGTCTGATACTCACTGTGAGAAGCTGTAAGATGATTTTCAGGCGGGTTCTGGTGGTCTAAGTGGTCCAAGTGGTCTTAGTTAGATTCTCTGTATGATATACTAAACAGTGACTGAGCACCAGCTGAACATTACACAGTACACTGTTCCACACCCATGTCACTGAGCACTCTGTCTCTGCCCTATAAGACTGAACACTTATCTATAACACCTCCTGTACTGTTTACAGTGTACAGCTACCCGCTACTGCCTTCTGGCTTCTGATTGGACGGTTTCAGATGACTGGTGAATGTGGAATACCCAGCTGCACTGTTCTCCTGATTAATATTTACACTCTATGTTTTTATTATTGTACATACAATCTCCATGGTAACGATACTTTCACGGCAGTATACTTTACATAGTCACTTTACTTTCATTACAGACCATCCATCCCCCTCATAGTGGAGCTCATCATCATTATTTTTATTATTATTATTATTATTAATAAACTACTTCTTTTTCTTCTTCTCTTTATTCATGTACATTTTCTATAATTGTTCTTTACCATACCTGGGCTGCTGCAGTACGTGACTTTTACTCAGTCAGCTGATACAGGGAGAAGCTCTAACCCTGGCCCACTAAAATCACTAGAGCAGGTGAAATATTAAAATGAGCATACGGTAATCTCAGAATGAGAATGTAGATAGATACCGGGTCATGTGACCTGCTGAGAGCTGAGGTTCCACAAAGTATAAGCATGGTGTTCTGCTCAGACAGAGTGAGGGGGAGCGGGTTTGGTGTGAGGGTCTCAGACATCAGGCAGCGTATTCAGAACCACCTCCTGTAGGAACTTCCTGTGAGGGAGCTTTTAGAGGGGACGTCTGGTTACCTTCACCACCACTGGGAACGGTTCTGACTGGAGCAGAACGTATCTAGAACATAGCATTGTACACCAAACCACTCAATGGGTCTGAAAGGATGTGTAGGTTCCTCCATGAGGGATTCAGTTGCCTATACAGCGTGTGCCCTTTGTGTACATTAGCCAGTTAGCCTGTTAGCCTGTTAGCTCGGGCCTTGTGATCTCCTTCGGGGCAGGCGGGGATAACGTGATCTAATGGCTCCAAAACGGATAAACCTTTTTTGTGTTGCAGAGATCGAGGCGAAGGAAGCGTGTGATTGGCTGCGGGCTGCAGGATTCCCCCAGTACGCACAGCTCTTTGAAGGTAACTGTCTAATGCACAGACGCCCCAGCGGCTCCTCTCACACCCACGGTACAGCTGCACGGTATACGCTAACCTCCTTCACCAGCTCTCGCAGAGCCTGAGCTCAGGCCAGCACGGTTAGTCCTGGACGTCTCTGGAGACACTTTCATAGAGGCTTTGATGTCTGGCAGCGCTGATGGTACATGTAGCCCCTTCTCCGCTCTGCAGGACGATGTGCTGCTGTTACACAGCCTCGTTTTTACAGCTGCCGACTGGGCTCTGGAACAAAAGGCTGTAAACTGGAACTGACGCGAGGTGCCACACCGAGGCCGGCTCCAGTCTGCGGTTACAATCTAAACATGCCGGAGTGCAGTAGGCCTTTCATCAGCGCCGCACAAACACACTCCGGCCTTCTCTGGCTCAAACCTTCATACCTCTGGGGCTACGGGTACAGGCCTTACTGCTCAAATCCTAGTTTCCCTCAGATCTGATCTCTCTGAGGTGAAACTCCACGTTCAGGTGGAGTAGTGACTCAGATCTGGCATCAATGTGAACTCACCTGCATCCTGAAACAGCCTGCTCCACATCCAGAATCAATCACGTCCATCATGACCAGGCTGACCAGCAGGAGGAACCTTCACTGAGAAGATCAGGAGCTCTGATTAGCTCTGTGTCGCTCAGTATGGCGTCGGGCCGCCGTGTTTGCTAACCCAACACGCCAGACGTCTCGGTATGGAGCTGTAGAGGTTCCTAATGGTGTCCTGTGATAATCCATCCCATGCAGCTTGAACATCCTCACACAGTTCCTGCAGATGGTGCGGTAGGGGTGGAGGTGGAGGGACACCAGGCCTTCTGGACGTGTGACGACAGACCGTCCATCTTGGTGCCGACCACGGTGCCTCCACACACGGATTCGTTGGGTGTCTCCACCAAGACTAAAGCGGGACTCGTCACTGAAGATGACCCGCTGCCATTCTGAGTCACTCCATGCCAGTCTGGTACGACACCACTGCAGTCTTTGGTGACGGTGACGTGGTGTTAAGGACAGTCGTGGTAACGGTCTGTGTGCATGTAGTCCTGCGTGGTGCAGCCGTCTGCCGATGGTGCTGCACTAACAGGATGACCCATGGATGACTCAATGGTGGTGTTGGGTCAGTCAGGTACAGAGATAAGACCCGTCCTTGCTTGCCTCACGTGTGCGGTTGAGTGTGAAGCTTGAATCATTAGCATGTCCCACCATGTCACACCTACACACCCAGTTCCTGTGGGTTGACTCCCTCTGGGTGTAGATGTTGTTTTGATGATGAGGAGCAATGTAAGGAGCAGTCTTCTGTTTCCTCTCGGAACCGTCAGCCGGGTCCGGCTCGGGGGGCCAGTTCTGTGCAGACCAGGAATCAGCAGCGGGTACTACCGGGCTGGTAATCTATAACATAGACCCTTAGATTTCATTTGAAAACAATCCCTTTCGGAATTTTTGGATACCACATCAATGTGATGCACCTACGGTTTATACCGGCTCACTCGAGCTCTGCTCGCTGTGTCTCGCTAAGCACATCTCATCCCCCTGCTTCGGACTTTCCATTGGTTCCCAAGTAGAGCACAGTAAGCCCGGCTGGGTCTGTGGTTTCGCTTAAATGTGAAACGCAGCACCATTCCTTCGCGGGGAAAAAGAAAACTTAATTGCACCGATGGAATGTTAGCTTTAGGAGGGTCTGGATTTGGTCATGCCGTTACATAAGCTCGGCGCCATTCTCCGAGCAACACGTAATGCCTGCGCAGGTCCAACTCAGTTTTTGGGGGGCAAACTTCGTCCCTCTTTATTAGCACCAGCCGAGGTCCAGAACAAGCCGCTGCCTTCCCGGTCTTGGCTGTCACTCTGGAAAGAATGTGTTGTTAGGGGGATTTGGAAAAGCACAGCGCCTCTGTTTCCATCATGAACACGTGAACACGCTAGGAAACAAGCTTGGCACACTTCCTTACTGAAATGGAAAACAAGCTCCCGGTGTTGCCGAGAGGCTGCTGGAGCGGAGAGTCTGATGATTACCTTTCTTTGTAGATTCCCAGTTTCCAATAGACATCTCTCCTGTGAAGAAGGATCATGACTTCCTGGATAAGGACCTTGTGGAACCTCTATGCCGGTAAGAACGACCCTCTCTGTCTTTAATGCACAAATAATAATAATAATAATAATAATAATAATGATAATAATGATAATAATGATAATAATGATGATGATGATGATGATGATGATGATCTTTATCTGCCACATCCGTCACATATGTGGGCAGTAATATCCCTGGCCTTCCCTGGGAACTCTTTTCCCTGTGATGATTCAGAATGTTTGGGAATTTAGAGGTTATTAAAGCAGGATTGAGTGAGTTGGTAATATGAGCGCGAGTCCGATCAGAATGATGTCCGGTAGCCCCTCCTGTCCGAGGGGAGGTGGCCTGTCTCTAAGGTCTGACCTATACAGCTCTTAGCTGGCTGTTAGCTGGCTGTTAGCTGACTGTTAGCTGGCTGTTAGCTGGCTGTTAGCTGGCTGTTAGCTGGCTGTTAACTGACTGTTAGCTGGCTGTTAGCTGACTGTTAGCTGGCTGTTAGCTGGCTGTTAGCTGGCTGTTAGCTGGCTGTTAACTGACTGTTAGCTGACTGTTAGCTGACTGTTAGCTGGCTGTTAACTGACTGTTAGCTGACTGTTAGCTGACTGTTAGCTGGCTGTTAGCTGGCTGTTAGCTGACTGTTAGCTGGCTGTTAACTGACTGTTAGCTGGCTGTTAACTGACTGTTAGCTGACTGTTAGCTGACTGTTAGCTGGCTGTTAACTGACTGTTAGCTGGCTGTTAGCTGACTGTTAGCTGGCTGTTAGCTGGCTGTTAGCTGGCTGTTAGCTGGCTGTTAACTGACTGTTAGCTGACTGTTAGCTGACTGTTAGCTGGCTGTTAACTGACTGTTAGCTGACTGTTAGCTGACTGTTAGCTGGCTGTTAGCTGGCTGTTAGCTGACTGTTAGCTGGCTGTTAACTGACTGTTAGCTGACTGTTAGCTGGCTGTTAGCTGGCTGTTAGCTGGCTGTTAACTGACTGTTAGCTGGCTGTTAACTGACTGTTAGCTGACTGTTAGCTGACTGTTAGCTGGCTGTTAACTGACTGTTAGCTGGCTGTTAGCTGACTGTTAGCTGGCTGTTAACTGACTGTTAGCTGACTGTTAACTGACTGTTAGCTGACTGTTAGCTGACTGTTAGCTGACTGTTAGCTGGCTGTTAGCTGACTGTTAGCTGACTGTTAGCTGACTGTTAACTGACTGTTAGCTGGCTGTTAGCTGACTGTTAGCTGGCTGTTAGCTGACTGTTAACTGACTGTTAGCTGACTGTTAACTGACTGTTAGCTGACTGTTAGCTGACTGTTAACTGACTGTTAGCTGACTGTTAGCTGGCTCTTAGCTGGCTGTTAGCTGACTGTTAGCTGACTGTTAGCTGACTGTTAGCTGGCTGTTAGCTGGCTCTTAGCTGGCTGTTAGCTGACTGTTAACTGACTGTTAGCTGGCTGTTAGCTGACTGTTAACTGACTGTTAGCTGACTGTTAACTGGCTGTTAGCTGGCTGTTAGCTGGCTGTTAACTGGCTGTTAGCTGGCTGTTAGCTGACTGTTAGCTGACTGTTAGCTGGCTGTTAGCTGGCTGTTAGCTGACTGTTAGCTGACTGTTAGCTGGCTGTTAACTGACTGTTAGCTGGCTGTTAACTGACTGTTAGCTGACTGTTAGCTGACTGTTAGCTGGCTGTTAACTGACTGTTAGCTGGCTGTTAGCTGACTGTTAGCTGGCTGTTAGCTGGCTGTTAGCTGGCTGTTAGCTGACTGTTAGCTGGCTGTTAACTGACTGTTAGCTGACTGTTAGCTGACTGTTAGCTGGCTGTTAACTGACTGTTAGCTGACTGTTAGCTGACTGTTAGCTGGCTGTTAGCTGGCTGTTAGCTGACTGTTAGCTGGCTGTTAACTGACTGTTAGCTGACTGTTAGCTGGCTGTTAGCTGGCTGTTAGCTGACTGTTAGCTGGCTGTTAACTGACTGTTAGCTGACTGTTAACTGACTGTTAACTGACTGTTAGCTGACTGTTAGCTGACTGTTAGCTGACTGTTAACTGACTGTTAGCTGGCTGTTAGCTGACTGTTAGCTGGCTGTTAGCTGACTGTTAGCTGACTGTTAACTGACTGTTAGCTGACTGTTAGCTGACTGTTAGCTGGCTGTTAGCTGACTGTTAACTGACTGTTAGCTGACTGTTAGCTGACTGTTAGCTGACTGTTAACTGACTGTTAGCTGGCTGTTAGCTGACTGTTAGCTGGCTGTTAGCTGACTGTTAACTGACTGTTAGCTGGCTGTTAGCTGACTGTTAGCTGACTGTTAACTGACTGTTAGCTGACTGTTAGCTGACTGTTAGCTGGCTGTTAGCTGACTGTTAGCTGACTGTTAGCTGACTGTTAGCTGGCTGTTAGCTGGCTGTTAGCTGGTTGTTAGCCGGCTGTTGGCTGACTGTTAGCTGTAAACCAGTGAGGCGGTAACAGCGCCTGCCTGCTGACCTGTAAGTGTTAGGTGTCAAACTCCCATTACAGGCTGCACGGACGCAGTAAGGAGAGGTATCGTTTTCCATTAGAGGGAGCGCAGCTGAAGTGGCCTGTATTCCCAAAGGGAGAGAACCGGATCTGTTACCAGACTGACAGTACAGATCCTCAGACACGATCCGCCTAAATAAACACTCTTACTCTCAGAACAGACCAGCGCACATGACCGGACGGTGTGGTTCTGCGTCACTGCGGGCCGTGACTGCTCCTGGATCAGTCTGATGTTATTACAGGTGCTATTAACAGTGAATCCTTTAAGATCCAGGACTGTCTTACTTCCTCTCACCACTCCTATAGAACAGGAGGTCAGACGTGAGTGTGGAGTCTCCCGTATCAGACCGCGAACATGTATCCTTTGTACCCCAGATTAAAGAACACCCCCCCACCAGCGACTCTGGATGTCATGGAAACTGCCCTGGCAGGGAAGCACGGGGCAGAAGAGGGAGGCGGCCCTGTACACGGCTCAATCCGCTCTGACTCTAAACAGCCCTTAAGCAACTCATCGAAATTCCAAACCAGCTCACTCTTGTAAAGGAACAATGGCCGTGCCTCCCACCGCTCCCCTCCCCTCACCCTGACTTTTCACTCCTCTCTCCAGCCTCGGGGCAGCCGGGTCCAGCTAACCCGCTCAGTGTAGAATGCTGGATATCTCAGCAATGCTGTGATTGGGTGGACAGCAGCTTGAGCTCTCGTCCAGCCTGTGTGTGACGGCTAGGCTAAATGTTCCGCTAAACTTCATTCAGTGTGTAGCAGGTCCTGCCACGGATGTGGGGCTGTTAGCAGTTAGTCCGCTGTGCTCCTTATTTAGACACCTCCTTAGAGCCGCACAGCAGCCGCACTGTCCCCTTCAGGAGGTTCCAACCCAGTAATGCCATCATCACTGCTTACTGAGTAGTTACGGACCCGGGTCAGAAGGTTCCTCCGTGAACCCGACATCAAAGCAACGGTGTAGAACCTTTTCACTGCTCCGGGAATGCAGCTCCAGAGGACATGATTTGGAATTGGATGGGGGGAATTGGATGCAACACTGAACTTGTTGGGAGTCTCCAACTGTCTGATATTTCGGGTTCCTGTCAATCACTCGAGTGTTCTGGATCACTCACTCAGTCATGTAAAGCCCAACAAGGATCCCAACACACATTTCAATGTAGACCTTTTTTTGGATAAGGCGGGAATGGGGGCGGGAGTGGGGGGCACAGGGATAGGCCGCTTTTCACTGCAGTCAGGCCCGAGGTGTTCTGATGGCCGGCCTGTAAACAGGAAGCTGCTCAGACAGTTCTGCCCCCAATTCCCACCTGCTTGCTACTTGTGATGCCACCTAGCTGGGAGGGTGAGGGCTAGCCCATCTTCTCTGGCTGCCAGTGATGCACGTGGAGGAGAGCACTTACTGCCAAAGCTGTTACATCAGCTAACAGACACATGCTGGCTGGCATCCTGCTGAGTGATGGGGGGAGGAACGAACCATCCAGCCCGGAGAGAGAGGAGTCGGCTGCGTTCGCCTCCCTGGCTGCGGCGACTCCAGAGATCGAACATTTGTGCCGGCTGTATTTCACACACAGCTCCTCTGGTGGTGTAAAGGTAGCATTACAGCGTCACCCTGAGGGCAGTATGGGAGACTCTCAGGCTGAGGCTTTGGGGCAGGTGACGTAGACGGTCCGCTCCGCTCAGTTACACTGCCTTCATGTTGACAGCTGCAGTCTCTGTGCGTTAGCCTGTGTCTGCTGCGCTGCGTGGTGGTGACGTGCTGTGTCTGGTCCTCTCTGTTTGTGCCCTGTCACATGGCAGTCCCAGGCCTCTATACCGGCTCATAAAGAGCCATCACGCCATGAGCCGGCCGCCATGATCGTTTCCCTCTCCGCTGCTCTGGCTTTACTGTCTTCGCTGGCTTTTAATAAACGTCTGAAGGAGCTTTGCCGCAAAGTCTCCGGAGTGGGAACGCTGGCTCCGGAGTCCTTTATTGTTGAGCAGAAACACTGTGGGGTGCCACTGTGCGGCTGTAATTGAAACCAGAGCTTAATTGACTCGGTGGACCAACAAAGCACGTCCGGGGAGAGAGAGATTCTGAGCCAGGGCCCAAGAAGCCTTAGAGCCACGGGGATGAGGGATAAGATCAGCAGCCATAGCGCTCCAGCTTGCAGCATCACGGTGTCACGTCTTCTGTGTTGACTTGATTGATCAGCTGGCCTTCCATGAGGTCATCAGCAAACCTCGGAGAGGTAATACAGTTATGGAACGGCCCCTAAGGAGGCATTAGGGACTCCTCCGAGGGGAACAGGCGGAGACAACAGGAAAGCAGGTTGCTACAACCCACAGAGCTCTACCGCTTGGAGGAAGCGAGAGAGCGCGGAGCCGGGTCATTTCCATGGCTAATTGGGTTTACTGTATCCAGAGCCAGAGCTGGGGGAGGAGCTCATTCAGTCGGATTAAGTTAGAAGCAGCATCCTTAGAGCAGCTGCACTCCTAACGGGAGATACGGAGGAGGAGACGGACCACTGGGAATCTCCTACTCCTGCTTCACCTGCGTGACCGACAGCCTTCACACCTCTAACGTGTCTCTGTTTCTCCGCCAGGCGGCTGAACACGCTGAACAAGTGTGCTTCCATGAAGCTGGACGTGAATCTTCCGAAGAAGAAGGTGAGTGTGGTGGTGGGATGCTTCCGTAAACAGTTTCTCTCATTGTGTGATGGCATTGTCGCACGGCCGGCTTTAAATTACCTGCTCGTTATTCCGGGGAGGAGGCTATTACTGCCCTTATAGAGAAGCACATTCCATTCCACTTCCACATGCCCTTTCTACCCCATCCCCCAGTCAGTTCGGATATTTGAGAATTCCCTGTTGTGTTGTGTGACCCGATCAAACTCATCAAAACAGCTCGGAGCACAGCGAGCTGCCTCAGTGATGTGGATTTGTTTGTACATTGTTCATCTCTGCTCTCAGCGGAGCCAAATTCCCTGAGCTGAAAGTGATATTCCCAGTTACGTCACACGACGCACGCATGTCTCATCAGTGTGAGCTTCAGGGAGGACACAATAAAGAGCGAGCAGCTTTAGTCTTTATTAGCCGTCAGTCTATTTCAGTCTTAAACATGTTTACTGTCTTCATTATAATAATCCGTGTGTGAAATTCCCGCTGGGATTCAGGGGTCGTGTGTTAGCAGGACACTCCAGCCGCCAACTGGCAGCCGCTCCCCATAGTGGTGCTGATGGTCCTCTACACCGACTAACCTCACTCCTCTCCCTACTCCGAACTGTTGGAA
Source organism: Prochilodus magdalenae (assembly GCA_024036415.1). Classification (NCBI taxonomy): domain Eukaryota; kingdom Metazoa; phylum Chordata; class Actinopteri; order Characiformes; family Prochilodontidae; genus Prochilodus; species Prochilodus magdalenae. The sequence goes on from JAMWET010001602.1 coordinate 132,931, forward strand.
CCTTTGGAAGCTTTTCGAAGGCGTATTCACTTTTCGGAGGTTTCCCCACCATGGTTAGGCTATGAAGGACCAACAGCGTGTGCCAGTTAGTTACTGCGCCCCCCTGAGGCAGAGCAGCCCTGCAGCTCTACTTATTTAAAACTCCAAAGACCAGCTAGGAACGATCAGTTCTAAACACCTTCTGAGAACCAGAGGGAACGTTCTATCAATGTTCTCAGCAGGAAGTGTTCTTTTGGTTCCCAGAATTCTTTCTAGAGGTAAGAGAACATTCTCTGAAACTCTGTCCTCTCAGGTCTCAGTAACATCCACAAAGTGGTTGGGTGTAGCGCCACGGATAACACCACTTGTTGTTGAGCTACTCCGCCATGTGGGAGACTGGGGTTCGTATCCCGGTCTGGGTGACTGTGCTGTGCTACACCAGTAAGAGTCCTTGGGTGGACTCCTAACACTACACTGGTCTACCTGTAATATGATTAACCCTGTAGGTGGCTCTGGATCTGAGCATGAGCTAACGGGAATGTTCAGAACGTTGCACTGAGAATGTTTTCTTTGGTTCCTCAGAATGTCCTCTGAGCGTGCAGGGTTAATAAGGGTTGAGTCTTAGTTATCGTCTGACGTTACAGGAACATTGTTAGAGCTTGTAGGTAGCGTAGCCGAAGTTCCGGGCAGGTTCCCTGCTAGAGAATACTGACCACAGCTTCTCCTCTATCCCTGCAGAGCGAGGACTCAGATGAGGACGACCTGTTTGCTATTAGCGACAAATGGACCTTCGAGTGGAGCAGCCGTCGTTGGTCCAGACTCCAGGATATCGACTGTCTCCTGGAGGGAGTTGAGCACGAGGAGCAGCGAGAGGATTGCGTCCTCCGGACTACGCCCAGCAGCGAGAGCGTCCTCACTGACCTGAGTGAGCCTGAGGTTTCCTCCTTGCACAGCGAAAGCAGCGGTGGAGGGGTGCGAGGCCACAGCGCTGAGGATTCAGACGGCTCGCACCACGCCCGCTCGGACTCGGCTGCCACCATGCCTGACCGGACCTCGCTGGGCGTGGCCCACCATGCTCGATCACACCTCGGTGGCAGCGGCACACATCACACATGCTCTGACCCAGCCACCATGCACGAGAACACCTCGCTGGTGGTTGCCAACTTGACTCCGGACCTCCCTTGCTACGGTTCGCTTCCCACCAAGCATAGCAAGCGTGGCCGTGCGCGAGCTAAGGACTTCCTGCGGCGCATGGAGACGCTGCGGTCACGTGGAGCACTGAGCGGAGGCCGCAGGACGTTAGTAATCAGCGCACCTGTTCTCCAGCATGAACCTCAAACCGTGAGGGCTCTCCGCTGCGTGGAAATCAATGTCAATGGCGACGGGGGATTGCCTGAGCCGCCCTCCAGTGCTGGCATACAGTCCAGTAGTGAGGGCAGCAGCAGTCAGTCCAGTACACCCAGCATGAAGGACCGCAAGGCCATCCGCAATGACCACAAGCGCAGTGGTATGTACCTGGAGGACCTGGATGTGTTCTCCAGCGTGGTTCAGGGCAAAAGGGTGGCCGAGCAGAACCGGCGTAATGAGTTCCGCTCCTATGAAGACCTGGTGGTCCATATCCCCAAAGACCACAAGCCTGGGACGTTTCCCAAAGCCCTCTCTATCGAAAGTCTCTCGCCCACAGCTGCACCCGTCAGCAGGCTTCCGGAGGTCCAGCGTCAACCCAGCATTAAGGAGCCACGACCTATCACCCAGTGTTGCTCCCGGGGCAGCCGGGTCAGCATCTATGACAACGTGCCTGGCTCTCACCTGTATGCTAGCACGGGGGATCTAATCGACCTGGAGAAGGAGGATCTATTTCCGCACTTGGATGATATCCTGCAGCATGTGAACGGACTGCAGCAGATCGTAGACCACTGGTCCAAGAACGTTCTGCCCACGGGAGAGAATGCAGAGAAGGGCCAGAAGGTGGAGGTGGATGGAAACATCCAGTCGTCCAGCCACATCACTCTGGATTTAGAGGGGCACTCCATGCTGGAGGGACAGGCCACCCCCAGCGATGGGGACAGGGACGCCATCTCTCTGAACGAAACTGAATCCACAGGCATGAGAGAGAGGAGAGACTCCGGAGTGGGCGCGTCACTCACCAGACCGAACCGGTATGACTTACAGCCGTATATCCACACAACGAGCTTTTCCCCTAATGGTGAACTCATGAATAATTAGATGAGCTCTACTCTGATTGGCTAGTATACAGCAAGACTCCACCCATGATGATCACACAGAAGCACCCTCTGTGTAAATAAGCTCCGCCCTCATACTATTTAGTTAGCTATGCTAGTTACTTGGAGCTAATGCTAGTAGCTAGCGTTCCCTGTACTAGCTACTGGCTCCATCTGGACACCAACACACAGTAGAGTAAAGCTGATCCTCACTATGGAGCTCTCAGTTTAAGATGATCTGCTCCAACCGCCACACACGGATACAATCACACAGCATGGCTGCTACTTACAGGCTGCTGTTGGGGTGGTGGTGCTAATAAAGGTGGAGCTGCTCCTCTCCTCAGTCTCTTCAGGGTCAGACGCTGAGCGGAGCTGCTCCATATTGTCCAGAGAGGTTTGGGAATCTGTCCGGAGTGGAATGTGCAGACTGCAGGATTAAAGGTGTTCCGGGATCCTGTTAGAGATGTGGAGCTGGAGTTCCTGTTCTCCAGCTTGTGTTGGGAATTCTCTGTTCCACCTTAAATGGAGCTGCAGGACATTCTGGTTCCTGTACCAGCTGCAGTATTTAAGGTGGAACGGAACATTGGATTAGGAAGCTGGTGAACAGGAAGAACTCCAGCCTGGATTAAAGATGAACATCCACCATGTACCGCAGGATCCTTGGGAAGGGAAAGGGCCGCCATCCCCTTCCCAGCCTGGAACGCTGGAGTTCTCCACATAGTCCACCATGTTGGTTCTGTAGCCGCTGTTGTTGTATGGAAATATTGGGGGTGTGAATATTAATGAGCACACTAACTGGAGGTTCGGTAGGAGTTAATGTGTGGTCCTGTGTTCTGTGTTTAGTTTGCGATGGCCCAGTTTCCAGATCTCCAACCGCCTCAGCCATTCAGTGGCCTCCTTCCAGATCACCAACCAGTCCGCAGGTCAGCTCAGCCTGCTGCAGAAGTTCTCCTTGCTGCGTCTGACGGCCATCATGGAGAAGTACTCACTGTCCAACAAGCACGGCTGGACCTGGTAAGACACACCTTCCGGAGACTCCGGAGAGGGAATTGTTTTGATAGGCCGTTGCTTGGGAAGGAGAGTGTTTGTCAGGCGGTCCCGGTGGGCTTTAAGGTTTTGAGACTTTCCATTTGTTCACGTATCAGGGCAGTGCCAAAGTTCATGAAGCGGATGAAGGTGCCCGACTACAAGGATAAGAACGTGTTTGGTGTTCCTCTGATCGTGCACGTCCAGCGCTTTGGTCAGCCTCTACCTCTAGGCCTCCAGCAGGCTCTCCACTACCTCAGGAGTCAGTGTCTGGACCAGGTCAGTCGAAGATGCTGATGGAGGACATACGCCGGGAGACTCGGCTTTACTGAAGCGCCTAATAATGGCGTTCCGGCCGTGTGGCTTTGTTGTTCCTGTGTTGCTTGGATTTAATCCGGTGCTCCTTCTGATTTCCAGGTGGGGCTCTTCCGCAAGTCGGGGGTGAAGTCCCGCATCCAGGCACTCAGGCAGATGAACGAGAGCTCTCCCGAGGACGTGAACTATGAGGATCAGTCTGCATACGATGTGGCCGACATGGTCAAGCAGTTCTTCAGAGACCTTCCGGAGCCCCTCCTCACCAGCAAACTGGGAGAAACCTTCCTCCACATCTACCAATGTGAGGACACACACTCAGACAGTGACCTCACCTAGGCTAACCCCTCTGAAGACATATCTAGAACATGGGAGGAATTTTAAATCTTCCTAACTTTAACAGCAGAGGCTTTAACGTCCCAGTGAGCCCTGCATCACATGACTAGTCTTTAGGGAACCAGAGGACACAGATTTCTATACCAGGCAGGCGCAACCTTGCCGAGACGTTCAGAGTGTCAGGGAAATTTAGAGAGCCAGTACTCGGCACCAGTAAGAATATCAACTTCAAACTACAGGCCTATAGTCTTAAAGCAACCGGCAGTACGGACTCCGGAACTGCCAGCCTCCTCACCTGTGGTTTCCTCAGGCGTCTACGCTGGTAGTGTCAGTGTCCAGAACTCCAGAGCAGGAAGTGGACAGGTGCAGCCCACGGTATAAAGCGCTGCTGAAAATCCGTACGGTGAAAGGTCGCTCATTTCCTGTCCGCTGTGCTCCGCCCCCACAGACGTGCCTAAGGACCAGCGCCTGCAGGCGGTCCAGGCAGCCATCATGCTGATGTCGGACGAGAACCGGGAGGTGCTGCAGACTTTGCTCTGCTTCCTCAGTGACGTCACTTCCTCCGTGCAGGAGAACCAGATGACGCCCATGAACATCGCTGTGTGTCTGGCCCCCTCACTCTTTCACCTCAACATCCTGAAGAAGGACAACCTCTCTCCCAGGTGAGCGTTCCCGCAGTGTCTCACACGCGGATTTGATCAGCTTTTCTTTCATACCAGCGTTCCGGGGTCATTCCGGGATTGTACAGGGATGGCGTGCCGGCGTTCCTCAGGCTCTTAAGTTGTGAATGATGGGTTAATAAGCAAAGGAGGAAACAACACAACTGCACTAAGCTGTATTGCTGTCTGCTGAGTGATGGGTGGATGAATAACCTGCTCCCGGTCCTCCACAGAGCCATGCAGAAGAAATATGCCACTGGGCGGCCAGACCAAAAGGACCTGAATGAAAACCTGGCTGCCACCCAGGGCCTGGCACACATGATCACAGAGTGCAACCGGCTGTTCGAGGTGAGCCTAGAGAGTTCGCTGATGAGTGTCGGAGTCGACTCTGACTCCAGGTAATAGGGTCTGACTCGGATGAGTCAGCTGTTTTGAGGCGGGTTGATTCCCGAATGCCTGGAACTGAGGAATTGTTGTTTTAGGGCGTGGTCTCCCAGACATCAATCACAGTGGTTGTTAAAATATGAGACTATACTGAGCTTTAAAGACATGTAGAGCAGTGGAAACACCGCCAGTCAGTAGTTTAGGTACACCCCCCTAACTGGGTGTAGCTGGTGGTCTTCTAGACTCCACAGTGGTACACTGAACAGCTCCACCTGCTGAGAGTCTGACCCAGTCCATATCCTGATCCACCACATCTACTCCTGATGTACACAGTATGATGCTCCTCCATATCTCCACCTCTAATATATATTTAGTGGTGTAAAAACTTTGATCTCTTTTTCTGCACAGTGTAAAAGCTCTAGTTCTCCTTTCAGGTTAGTGAATATTCATGATGGACCGACCAATAGAATCGCTCCAAACCTGCTTAGTAATAAACCTTGTTCTATCAGCTCCACTGCAGGGTAAGGACGCTGCTCCATCCTGTTTACAGTGGTTTTATTTATATAAGTTAATGGGAGCCACAGCACCACCTGCAGGATGGATGTGAGTATTGCATGTGCTGTTACCTGTAGAACAGACGGAGGTACAGACAGAATTCTGATAGATGCTACTCGGTTTTTAGCACAGCTAATGGATGCTAGTGATTTTGTACTGCTTGTTAGCTACATTAGCCTCGTAGCTCCGCTGTGACGCTGCATAAGCAAACCTCAGACAGGACTGTAACCTCTGTCTCTTCCTCAGATCCCTCATGAAATGGTGACTCAGTCAAGGAACTCGTACGTGGAGGCTGAGCTGCAGGCCCCGACACTGGAGGAGCTGTGCAAGCAGCAGCAGCAGCAGGAGGAGGAGGAGGAGGAGGGAGTCTTGTGGCCTGCGCACATAGAGGCCCGACTGCAGTGCCTGTTCAAAGAGGCGAGGGACAAAGCCAAGGGCTGGGTGTCCTGCCAGAGCACAGACAACACCGAGCTCTCGTACAAGAAGGTAAGGATGGAGGCTCGGCTGTGCTAGCGCTAACACCCTCCACACTAGGGTGGAGGGATACGATGGTTGGGGCTTTGATAAGAAGCTCGAATGACTGAAGTGTTACGAACGCTGTCACGTCATGTGGAACCCGGCTCATGTGTGAATCTAATATCCTGCAGGTGGAGGATGGGAACCCACTGCGGCGCTGGCGGGTTTCCGTGGAGGTGGAGGCTCCTCCCTCCGTGGTGCTGAACCGCGTGTTGCGAGAGCGCCACCTGTGGGATGTGGACCTGCTGCAGTGGAAACTCTGTGAAGCTCTGGATAAGCAGACTGAGATCTTCCAGTACGTCCTGAACCGCATGCCCCCGCACCCCAGCAGAGACTTCGTGGTGCTCAGGTCAGTGGGTTTCTGCCAAGCCTGGAGGTGTGACTCCTGTTAACACGGTTTTCCTGAATGAGGTCAGTCAGCTACGACACTAGGGCTAATGAAGGCTTTCACCGTGCTAGCGTTCACTGCATGGATCATCCGAATCTAAAGCAGAGAAGCAGTCTTGGTGTTCCCGGCGTTCCCGGGGTTCCCTGGCGGATTTAAGGAACACTGTGTAATGAGAGTTTCGGATTGATCACCTTTAACCTGCAGGTGTTTATAAGGTCTGGTTGTTTTCAGGTCGTGGAGGACGGATCTACCTCGGGGCGCATGCTCTCTCGTGTCCGTGTCCATAGAGCATGACTGTCCACTCCTAGGTGGGGTCAGGGGGATGGTGCTGGAGTCTAACTACCTGCTGGAGCCGTGCGGCTCAGGGAAGTCCCGACTTACACACATCTGCAGAGTGGACCTCAAGTGAGTACTGAACACGCACGCTCAGCGCTAACATCGCTTCCTGTGGCGCTCGCTACACCCAAACTAACCTTCTCCCGCACACCCACACCTGAACCCGCACCACACCTGAACTAGCCTTAAGTAAAATACTCCCTGGTCAGGATCAGATACTGACGTTACCCTCCACACTGAAACCCGACCGCTCCGGTGAAGTGGTGGTAAATGGTGTTAATCCAAAACTGTTACCACACGAGTGTGTTGGTCTGGATCTATATAGAGCTATATGAGCTCACTGGACAATAAACGAGTCCTCTTGTGTAAGGTGGTAGTACCTTCAGGCTCCTGCAGGTGGCGCTGTACGAGGAGGATGGGTCTGTAAACCCCTGTGGGGTGTGAGTGACGGGATCCATAGATTGGGAAGAGGTGCTACAGTGCAGGGAGTGTCTCGTTCCATGTGTGGAAAATGGCTCCAGAGCAGATGTTAATGATTGGCTAAAAGGAGGGACTGCATGTGGGTGTGGCCAAAGACCATAGTGTGAAGGAAGTAGCTGAATCTGCAGGTGTATGGAAGCGTACGGTCATACGGGTCTACCAGCAGTGGATACAATCCCAGTCTACAGGGAATTCTCCTCGGAACTGTGCCAGGGAAGACCTCCACCACATCTGGACCACCTGACCGAGTCTTTGATGTAAGAGAGTCTGAACACTGGTGTGGCTACATCCAGAACCTCGTCCAGTCCCAGTTCAGTCCCAGCTGGTACTGGTGCTGGTGGAGGTACTACACCCTGGTAGGTACGGGTCGGTCACAGGTGACTCGGTTACTGTCCGGTGAGCTCATGTCTCAGGTGTAACAGGTGCTGCTCCAGACGCTGAAGTGCGCCGACTCATTAATAACTAACGAGCTGAAACACGTGTCCTCTTTGATGTTCAGAGGGAGAACTCCGGAATGGTACAACAAGGCGTTCGGACACCTCTGCGCCGCCGAAGCCGCCCGTATCCGCAACTCCTTCCAGCCGATCCATGCCGAAGGCCCGGAGACCAAAATCTGAGCCCCTCTGGACCCCCTCCACCAATACTGTGACTGCTGGGATGATGCGGGGACGTCCTGCCGGCGCCCCCTCGTGGTTGTTGTCCGTGTCCTGTGTTGTAATGTATTACTGTAATTCTGGTTATTTGTAAGATGATTAATTATATTGGTACGTATTTGCTGTGCACATAATCTTATACAATGTATACAACATCTAAGCTCTTAAGTGCTTCTGGGAAGCCTGTATGTTATGGAATCGGAAGATAAAGCTATCTAGCCGTGTTTGAGGGTACACGTGTGTGCGCCTGTGTGTGTGAGTGTGTCTGTGTGGTGGGGAGGCTCTTCGTATTGATATCTCTTTGCACTGATATCAGTCGGATCCGTACGGTACGGAACGTTACTCAGACGTAAGCTGGTTTTACTGTGCCTCCTCCGTGTTCAGTGTTCAGTGGATGCGATCCTATTGTATTTTAAGGCTGGTGATGAAAGCAGAAACGACTGGGGTCTGATTCTCTCAGACCTGCTCTAGTAGTACTGGATTAGAGGGGCGGAGTCAGAGACCAGAGTCTTTTTGTAATAAACTATATATAAATTAATTCTGACTAATCTGAAGTGGCTGTCTCAAGTCTTTATTGGCCTGTGTGTCTCTCCCTCTCTGCTTTCTCTCTCTCTCTCTCTCTCCCTCTCCCTCTCTCCCTCTCCCTCTCTGCTTTCTCTCTCTCCCTCTCCCTCTCTGCTTTCTCTCTCTCCCTCTCCCTCTCTCTCTCTCTCTCTCTCTCTCTCTCTCTCTCTCTCTCTCTCTCTCTCTCTCTCTCTCTCTCTCTCTCTCTCTCCCTCTCCCTCTCCCTCTCCCTCTCCCTCTCCCTCTCTCTCTCTCTCTCTCTCTCTCTCTCTCTCCCTCCCTCTCCCTCTCTGCTTTCTCTCTCTCTCTCTCCCTCTCTCTCTCTCTCTCTCTCCCTCTCCCTCTCTGCTTTCTTTCTCTCTCTCTCCCTCTCCCTCTCCCTCTCCCTCTCTCTCTCTCTCTCTCCCTCTCCCTCTCTGCTTTCTCTCTCTCTCTCTCTCTCTCTCTCTCTCTCTCTCTCTCTCTCTCTCCCTCTCCCTCTCCCTCTCCCTCTCCCTCTCTCTCTCCCTCCCTCTCTCTCTCTCTCTCTCTCTCTCTCTCTCCCTCGCTCTCTCTCTCTCTCCCGGGGTGAAATGGACACAATCACGATTCCAAAACACAGATCCTGACCTTCCCGGCCCAGTGAATGTACCGGACTAGCCGGGAGAGGTCAGGAATTGTCGCGGTGTGTGGAGGCTTCCGTACTTCTCTTCAGTGGACCAAAGTTCTTTAGGAAACCGACCCATTCCCAAACAACCCACTGCAAAACCGGAGATCTTGGAAAGTGAAGTGATCTCATATCTAGATTACAGCGCAGCTCAACATCAGATTCTACAATCTATAATCTGGATATAAGACCAGAGAAGGTGACTCTTAGAAATCCACCATCACCGGTACACGGTCCAGGTTAGGACTCCCGCTCGGAGATTAAGGATTAGTGTTGAGTTAAATACAGGTGTAGTTCTACCTGTGTGAAGATCAGTCAGCAGCGCAGCCATACCCGGCTAGTATGAAGTCATTACACGGCTGGTTTATTAAAATTAGGATTCAGATTAAATGGGATTAGGGATTATTCCCTGATACTCAGTGCCCTGCTTATTCCTGTAAGTCTGATCTCATCCTCCAGATGTGTTCCTGGGTGCTTCTTTCATTTCCAGGCCTGACTGCATCGCCTCTTTAACACATTCTCCGAACATTTCCTGATATTCCTAAATCACTCCTGTCCCAACTTTCTGGGAATGTGTTTCAGAAGGAACACGTGTTGCCTAGGGAACGGTGGTCCGAGGGCGTGTACGCAGGGCGAGGCAGGAGTGTGTTGTGGGCTGGTAATGTCATATATGACCACATCAGTGAGATATTAATTATATTAATATTAATATATGGATATTAATGTACACATGTAGAAATAAACACACTGCAGCAGCAGGCTAATTACCACCTATAGCCCGAGACCACCCAGACCCTGGCTACTCACGCCCCCTGTTTCAGTTCGGACACATGATCACTGTTCTTCAATCCCGGTGGGTGGAGTCACAGCAGCCCTCGCAACTAGAGAGACTCGACAGCGGGTGGAGTATTTTCACAGGACCGCAGCTCCAGACCACACCTCCGTAAACATCAGGGTAAACTGTAAACACGATTTAACGTACAGAACTGTTCCTGGTTCCTGGTTCCTGGTTCCTGCCCTGGTTCCTGGTTCCCGGTTCCTGCCCTGGTTCCTGCCCTGGACGGGAATGGGTGATCTGCCCTGTTCCGGGCCCGGGTCGCAGGTCTTCAGTGTCGGGTGTTCATTACAGCGGGTTTTGGTTTGAGGTGGGCCCCTGTAAAACAGCCCTGCGCATTAACACATGAACTTTCCAGAAGCAGAACTTCGGCAGAGTACAGCACAGCTGGGAAAGGTGCACGTTCCCACTAATGAAGCGCTCCCTGGTGTTCCAGAGAGAGAGAGACTGGGAGATTGGGAGACCTCCATGTCCACTAGATGGCAGTATAGGGCAGTTTTAAACCAGCTCAAGGCTTTGCTATGCTTGTTAACGTGCTGTTATTTCCGTGAAGGGATCGTCGCTCCAGAGCTGGGATGAGGTATTTGATTCCTTGACTTCGTTTCCCTCTGGAAGGTTACTGGGCTTTGCTCCTACAGTGATGCTGTGTACGTACCAGACGGTTGTGTGCTCTGCCTCGCTGGGATTTGGGTTTTCCACTCATGAGGAATCCTGGATCAGTCAGGGGGTTAAAAGAATGACTACAAGCTGACACATCAGTCACTTCAGTAATTATCCAATCAGAGCCTCTTAGATATGGACTTATTTACATACTAAGGTACGCGTCTCTTTCTCTGGCCAGGCCGTGAGTCTTTATGTAGATGAACAATCTCAGGATGTGGAGCAGATCTCACCATGAGAACTCCACCAGTCTGAAGCTACACTAATGCAGAAGCAGTAGCTGGGAATGTAGACCAGCTCTTCCCGGATTTCCCTGAACGCCTCTGGAGAGTGGCCCGTGTTAATGAGGAAGTTCGGTTTGTGTCCTCCACTGTTCATTCCCAGCACAGCTGATTATTAGATCAGGGATCAGACAGATACTAGATTCCGTAAATGTCCTGTCTTCCCGCTTCTGAATAGCGGGTTCATGATTCCTCAGATTCCATCCATGCTGTAGATGGTCATCCTCTCTGACCTTCAGCACTTCCGAATATTCCGGGCTGTTCTAAAGAACCGGGTCTTCTCAGAAGATGGCCAAAGCCAGAACTTCAGCATGGTTATCTGGGTCTCCAGCGAGAGGTTCGGTTCGGTTCGGTTCTGGATCCTTTTTGGTTTGTTTGCTGTCCGGGATTCTCCACCAACACACGTATCCCCCGGTTACTTGGTGTCATGGAAACTGACCTATGTCTGCCTGTTCAGGCTACAGGACGAATTCATGTTACAGCAGGAAGGGACTAACTCAGGCAGCGCTGCCCCGATACAGCAGGATACAGTACCAGTCCGGAACGATATTCAACCAGGACACTGGAAACCAGTCTTCCCAGATCAGTAACTTCATTTAGCAGACTCACCTGTACCTGCAGGGTTTAATGTAGAAGCATTCCCCAAATAGACGTTCATCCACATACACACTGCAGAAACTAGAACCCACACAGGAACCCACTCAACTTACGGTTCTAACACTAGTGCATTTTACACCAGCTCGAGAGACAGAACCGGTCCAATCACAGCCGTCCTAACAATCTCCTATCAACACCTTAGCAACCACCTGGGATACAATACCAATCCCCTATCAATACCTTAGCAACCACCTGGGATACAATACCAATCTCCTAGCAACACCTTAGCAACCACCTGGGATACAGGTGGTTAGCAGCCACCTGGGATACAATACCAATCCACTATTAACACCTTAGCAGCCACCTGGGATACAATACCAATCTCCCAGCAACACCTTAGCAACCACCTGGGATACAGGTGGGATACAATACCAATCCCCTATCAACACCAATCCCCTATCAACACCTTAGCAACCACCTGGGATACAATACCAATCTCTCAGCAACACCTTAGCAACTAACTGGGCTAACATAACAACCAATAGCAACAACTTAGCAACCACCTGGGATACAATAACAATCTCCTAGCAACACCTTAGCAACCACCTGGGATACAATAACAATCTCCTAACAGAACCTTAGCAACCACCTGGGCTAGCATAACAACCAATAGCAACAACTTAGCAGCCCCCTTGGACACCATAGCAACCAGCAGGCCTAGCATCACCTAGCGATCAGCAGCAGCAGCAGCAGCAGCAGTGTAAACCAGCTTTAACGTTTCAGCACTTCCTTCACTAACACTCCTGTTCCTGTCATGTGACTTCACCGCTCAGTAAACACCGTCTCACATCCTCTACAGGGACTCCTGATATTATATCACCCTAGTTCTGATCACGCTCGTGTACAGTTTCTATTTATTTACTGAGTTTCACATACGGGGAAATAAAACACGAAATCCATCAATCAATCAATCAATCAATCAATCAATCAATCAATCAGACTAATGGCTAAAAATAAAATAAAATGGATTTTAATGTTACAATAAAACTGCAAAATAAAATCAACCTAGAATTAGGAGAACAATTATTTATTGAAATAAGAAAAGGAGAGATAAACAAATCAGTATAAACAAACTAAGATTTAAACATAAAGGATCAAATTATAATAATAATATATACATGAAAGAAATATATAAAAACAATAACAGAACTAAGAGAAAATAAAGGCGAATGATTCAGGAAAAATAAATAAAAACAATAAAAAATATAAAAACTACTGAAATATAATATATATTATAATATAAAATACTAAGAGTAAAATAAGAGCTGGCCGTTACAGGCAGAGTGGAGGTGGTTAGAGGACTGACAGCTGGCTGGTGCTCTGGGTACCGGGCCGGTGATCCAGTCCCCGGTACTGTTGGATCGTAGGTGAGATGCCCGCTGCCGTATGACCGGAGAGAGTTGTATAGTAGAGAGTCCGGGGTTTCCCGTCCAGCTGCTAGTGAGGACCACCCGGGTCCTTCATACAGTCTGCAGTGGTGAGGGTCATCAGGGACCCCAGGGATGACCCTCAGAGCGGAGAGGCGGAGCCTGCGGTTCATGTGCCACACCGTGCGGGAAGTACACAGGACTTATGCAGGTAAACGTGTGGAAGCGTGTTCTCTACATCAGTGGAGGCAGGTACACCCGAACATCTGGATCTGACTGTGTGTAAATACAGACGGACATGAGTTCCGTGAGCACCGTGTGTGTTCCCGTCTTTATCATCTGCTGTGACGTTTGATCTACAGCCCAGCGTATGCAGTCCGGCGTATCTGGACACCGCCGCCTGGCCCGACCACATCCTGCTGTGGCTTCACCTGGAAACCCTGATGGATTTTAATGAAGCCATAAAGAGCTGCTTCAGCAGAACCCACAGCGGGATACTCACAGCCTGGTCCCACCTGACGCATCCCTACACACACACACGTACACACATCCCTACACACACACACACACACACATCCCTACACACACACACGCGTACACACCTGTACATGTACACACACGTACACACACGTACACACATCCCTACACACACACACGTACACACATCCCTACACACACACACACACACACGCACTCATACACTCACACACATCCCTACACACACACACACACACACACACACATCCCTACACACACACACATCCCTACACACACACACACACATCCCTACATACACACACACACACACACATCCATACACACGTACACTCACACACACACACACACATCCCTACACACACACACCTACACACTCACACACACACACACACACACACACCTACACACATCCCTACACACACACACACACACACACACACACTCACACACACACAAACACACACACAAACACATATACACACACATCCCTACACATGTACATGTACACACACACATACTCATACACCTACACACATACACACACACACACATACACATACACACACACATACTCATACACCTACACACATACACACACACACACATACACATACACACACATACTCATACACCTACACACACACACACACACACACACTCACACATACTCATACACACACACCTATACATGTACACACACACACACACACACACATCCCTACATACACACACAAACACACCCACACCCACACACACACACACACATACACCTACACATGTACATGTACACACACACACACACACACATACACCTACACATGTACATGTACACACACACACACACACACACCTACACACGTAAATGTACACACACACACACACACCTACACACGTAAATGTACACACACACACATACTGGTCCTACTGACGCATTGTGCACCATACACGTCCAGAAGGCCTGGTGTCCCTCCACCTCCACCCCTACTGCACCATCTGCAGGAACTGTGTGAGGATGTTCAAGCTGCATGGGATGGATTATCACAGGACTCCATCAGGAACCTCTACAGCTCCATACCGAGACGTCTGGCGTGTTGGGTTAGCAAACACGGCGGCCCGACGCCATACTGAGAGACAGACTTCTGTATGTGTAGCTCAATAAATATTGATCATATCAGTCTAAATTTATCACCAGTTATTGATCCTGGTCACCTCTATCCTCCTTCCCCACACACCCGCACTCCCACACCTCCTCGTGGTGCCGCTGGTCTGATGGTGATGGTGTATGTATGTATATATTAGGATGTATATGCCAGATTCTGTATTATATACGTACATAAAGCCCTCACGTCTGATGTGTGTGGTACAGGACCGTATGCTATAGTGGTCAGTTATCTCCACACTTCAGACCAGGCGCGTGTCCTGCAGCGAGCGCCCGCAGGGGCTTTGGGCACCAGGTTCGGTGACTGACAGCATTCCTGTGATGACTGTTTTTTGGTCAGGTGACTTTTAGAGGCAGTAACTGTTTTGGACGTCTGGTTCCCGTCACCACCACTCTGAACATCAGACCCCTCTGACTGACCGACCCCGAACTCACTCAGCAGGTTCCATCCGGTGGAATTCCGATCCCTGTGAAACAGTGGAACCGTGCTCTCTGGACTGATGGACCTCCATCCAGTGATTTGGGATGAGTTGGGGTGATCCAGAACTGATCATCCAGCAGAGTGAAGCCCCCCAGGAGAGCAGAGCCGTTACTGCTGCCCCGACTCAGTAGCTGAGTGGACAGACGGACCTTCTAACTCAGTCCCTGGGGGCAGGGTGCCGGGCTGAGGAACACTGTCCTGCTGGGCAGCTGGTGGACATGTGAAGTGTTTTCAGTGTGTTCGTTTCCATTTCCGGTTTTCCCCTCACCACGATCCCTTAGCATGTTCCCCTAGGTGCGTTCCCCTCAGCATGTTCCCTCACCGCGTTGCCCTCAGGGCGTTCCCCGGGGTGGACCGGCGGGGTGAACCCTCTGTGGGCCGCGCTGAGAGCTTATTGGCCAGGCACACAGCGGAAGGGTGAGTACTGAGTACTGGGAATTAGCTCCAGAGCACCATCAGGTGTGTTCCGAACCAAAACCCCGCCCCCTCCTCCACCCCCAAGGACTGCTCTAAGGAACCTGAGCCTCTACGATCACCCACCTCACACAGACCCAATCAGAACGACCCAGTTCACACCTGTACATACCTGCCTCACACGGAGGTTACAAACACAGGTGGACACCCTCCATCTCTCTCCACCCTCCATCCTTCTCTCTCGCTCTCTCTTTCTGTTCTCTCTCTCTTGCTCTCTCTCTGTTCTCTCTCTCTCTCTCTCTCTCTGTTCTCTCTCTCTCTCTTTCTCGCTCTCTCTCTGTTCTCTCTCTCTTTATCTCTCTCTCTCTCTTTCTCACTCTCTCTCTGTTCTCTCTCTCTTTATCTCTCTCTCTGTTCTCTCTCTCTTTCTCTCTCTCTCTCTCTGTTCTCTCTCTCTTTCTCGCTCTCTCTCTGTTCTCTCTCTCTGTTCTCTCCCCGTTCTCTCTCTCTCTCTCTCTCTCTCTCTCTCTCTCTCTCTCTCTCTCTCTCTCTCTCTGTTCTCTCCCCGTTCTCTCTCTCTCTGTTCTCTCTTCTCTCTCTCTCTCTCTGTTCTCTCCCCGTTCTCTCTCTCTCTCTTCTCTCTCTCTCTGTTCTCTCTCTCTTTCTGTTCTCTCCCCGTTCTCTCTCTCTCTCTCTCTCTCTCTCTGTTCTCTCCCCGTTCTCTCTCTCTCTGTTCTCTCTTCTCTCTCTCTCTCTCTCTCTCTCTCTCTCTCTCTGTTCTCCCCCCCCCTCCCGTGCACATGTCTGCTCCGGCTCGCGCAGGGGATAGAGGGCGTGTTTCTAGCGCGAGCAGCAGAGGGACGGATGTGGTGATGTAGCTCGCGCAGGCTGTGGATTCAGAGCCGCACGTCGCTCCTGGAAGGTCTGTCTGAGTGTGCACGCGCTCCCGGTGCAAGTGGACGTGAGTTCAGCACTCCTCCCCGGACAGCGCGAGCCCCGGTGCCTGGCTTCCTTCTCGAATTTTCTCCCCGAGTCTCCACCGTGTGGATGATACGCCGCCGCCGCCTGTGAGGATCCAGGTGACTCGCTGCGCGGATCTGCCGGACATGGCGAGCGATAGGACGGGCTCCGTGCAGCTGCCCGCCGGCCTGCCGATCCGCAGCATGAGGACCAAATTCGCCGTGCTGGTCGGTCTCATCCAGGCAGGAGAGGTCACGGACAGGGACATCGCCGAGACTGTACTCAACCTGGTAAGTCCCGATGGATGGAGGTAGCGGCTCCCTCTGCTCTGTGGAGATTAGCTGCTGTATCGACTGTGTGGTGGATGGAGATGCGGCTGGTGTGGTTCCGTACTGAAGCAGAGAGTTCGGTCGAGCTGGTGTGGGTCCGTGCTGAAGCTGAGAGCTAGGCGGGCTGGTGTGGGTCCGTGCTGAAGCTGAGAGCTCGGGCGGGCTGGTGTGGGTCCGTACTGAAGCTGAGAGCTCGGGCGAGCTGGTGTGGGTCCGTACTGAAGCTGAGAGTTCGGGCGAGCAGGTGTGGGTCCGTACTGAAGCTGAGAGTTCGGGTGAGCTGGTGTGGGTCTGTGCTGAAGCTGAGAGCTAGACGGGCTGGTGTGGGTCCGTGCTGAAGCTGAGAGCTCGGGCGAGCTGGTGTGGGTGTGTGCTGAAGCTGAGAGTTCGGGTGAGCTGGTGTGGGTCTGTGCTGAAGCTGAGAGCTAGACGGGCTGGTGTGGGTCCGTGCTGAAGCTGAGAGCTCGGGCGAGCTGGTGTGGGTGTGTGCTGAAGCTGAGAGCTCGGGCGAGCTGGTGTGGGTGTGTGCTGAAGCGGTGAGCTGGTGTGGGTGTGTGCTGAAGCTGAGAGCTCGGGCGAGCTGGTGTGGGTGTGTGTTGAAGCGGCGAGCTGGTGTGGGTGTGTGCTGAAGCTGAGAGCTCGGGCGAGCTGGTGTGGGTGTGTGTTGAAGCGGTGAGCTGGTGCGGGTGTGTGCTGAAGCTGAGAGCTCGGGCGAGCTGGTGTGGGTGTGTGTTGAAGCGGTGAGCTGGTGTGGGTCTGTGCTGAAGCTTAGAGCTCGGGTGAGCTGGTGCGGGTGTGTGTTGAAGCGGTGAGCTGGTGTGGGTGTGTTGGTACGTGCTGAAGCTGAGAGCTCGGGCGGGCTGGTGCGGGTGTGTGTTGAAGCGGCGAGTTCGGGCGAGCTGGTGCGGGTGTGTGTGAGCTGGAAGCTGAGAAGCTCGGGCGAGCTGGTGTGGGTGTGTTGTTGCTGAGAGCTCGGGCGAGCTGGTGTGGGTGTGTGCTGAAGCTGAGAGCTCGGGCGAGCTGGTGCGGGTGTGTGCTGAAGCTGAGAGCTCGGGCGAGCTGGTGCGGGTGTGTGCTGAAGCTGAGAGCTCGGGCGAGCTGGTGTGGGTGTGTGCTGAAGCTGAGAGCTCGGGCGAGCTGGTGCGGGTGTGTGCTGAAGCTGAGAGCTCGGGCGAGCTGGTGTGGGTGTGTGCTGAAGCTGAGAGCTCGGGCGAGCTGGTGTGGGTGTGTGCTGAAGCTGAGAGCTCGGGCGAGCTGGTGTGGGTGTGTGCTGAAGCTGAGAGCTGGTGTGGGTGTGTGTTGAAGCGGCGAGCTGGTGCGGGTGTGTTGGTACGTGCTGAAGCTGAGAGCTCGGGCGGGCTGGTGCGGGTGTGTGTTGAAGCGGCGAGTTCGGGCGAGCTGGTGCGGGTGTGTGCTGAAGCTGAGAGCTCGGGCGAGCTGGTGCGGGTGTGTGCTGAAGCGGAGAGCTCGGGCGAGCTTGTGTTGGTAGGTGCGTTTAGAACAGATTATATTGGTGGGGGTGAGGGTGCCCAGTCTTGGTCCTGGGGGTCTACCACTGTGCTGGGTTTAGCTCCAGTCCTATTTAGGGTGGTAAACCCCAGGAAGACATGTTTGGTGATTCTCCTAATTGGACACAGTTGATTGAACACGGAATCTGATTTCCAGGTTTTATAGGTAAGCAGGAAAACCAGACTCGGTTCACCCAGGTCCACAGTTCATCTCTCCTCAGGGATGTTGAGGTCTCCAGGGTGGTGGACCAGCCCTGGCCGGTTCCTGAAGCACATTGCAGGGCAGTAGCGGAGCGGAGGCGGGACGTGCTGGTGCTACCGGAGCTAAAGATAACCCCTCCGCTGGACCTGTTAGCATTTATTACCCAGCATGTTTGGCATGCCGTACTGCCCATGTATAGATTTAGACCAGAGTGGCTCTGTTACCACACTGGTCTGGGAATAACCCTGGCCCCGGAATACCGCTGCCCTGCGTTTTCCACTGTTTGCTGGGCTCAGTCAGATCCAGCTCATTAACAGGCCTTTCCTGAGATGGGTGTGATGCCAGGATCAGGATTGGGAAATGCAGGAATAGTAGTTAGCAGCATTTCCCAATCACTGAACTTAACAGTGGGAATTCTGTCTCATCCAGCCCACCTGCTCAGTAACTAATGATGAAGCGTGAGGGGGCAGAGCCAGGATAAAACCGGGACAGGCAGGTTATTAAACACTAAAGACCCTGACCCAGAAATCCGGAAAACACCTACATATCATGAGCTTTGCACTCGGATGATTTCGGAAAGTCTGTTTGCCCACTGTGGATTTTCCATCCACCTGTTTTTTGCAAAAAGTTAAAATCGGAAAACATAAATAAAAATCTGTCTGTAAAACTCTTTACTATCTAGAACCACCAGTGAGCCTACAGGTGTCTTCTGAGTGTGTATGGAATGTTGGTGATGAAAATATGGAAAACCTGGGAATACTAAGTTCCTTTGGGGGACTATTTGACCTCACAGCGCCCTGCAGCATGTATCCCTCCACCAGGAATGGAGTTTAAGGCTGAGATCTTCTCCACACTATCATAAACAGCGTCTCAGACATCAGGCAGCGTATTCAGAACCACCTCCTGTAGGAACTTCCTGTGAGGGGGCTTTTAGAGGGGACGTCTGGTTACCTTCACCAACACTGTGAACAGCTCTGACTTTATCTAGAACCGAGCGTTCTACACTGAATGGTATCGCTCTGAAAGGAGTTTTAGGACTGTGGGCGGTCAGACACACCCTGTGGGGTGTAGAGCATGCAGGGGTCCAGATCGGGGAACCAGAACACAGATTTCATCTGCAGAACCAAACAGCCTTCTGTTTGGTTCAGACCCCATGTGACAGAATAGCGATGTGATTGGCTAGTACTCGAGACCAAACCAGCTCAGTTTCTGTAAGGTCTCATGGGTCACATAGAACCCATTTATCTAGAACATGTTAAATATAAGTGACAAGAAAAGCCATGTGCATTATATGTGGGAATAATGGGATCTCATCCGGTCACACTGGAGACGCATCATAGAGTAGTGTAAGTGCAACGTGGCCAAAGCGTATCCAGATCCGCACACGGAACACACACTAATGCATGGCTATCGGAATGGTTCCTGATGTAGCTGGAACGTTTTACACTACACCACTCAAAACAAGTAGATCACAGCTCCTCCGGCATGAAGGAGCCCAGCTCTCTCCAGCAGGAGGGATTCAGATGTCCATGACGGAGCTGAACCCAGTGTGTGGAGCTGAAGGTAAAGCCCGGCTGGGCTAGAGACAGTGAGGACAGAGTATCAGGACACGGTAGGACATGTTGTGGAGCCTAACATACAGGAAGACGTCAGAGCCGCACGTCCCCGCTGTCCTGCCAAGCCATACGCCACCTGCTCCCATGTGTGGTCAGCCACAGTGCCCAGCACGGAGCCGCTGATCTGCTTCTGAGTTCGGATTCCTCTGGGATGAACTTGTTAGGGAACAGGACCTGACAGAGCTGCCTTCAGCTGGGAGACCGGGTTTCCGCGATGGCAGGCGCCTCGTTACGTCACCCTTTGTGAATGAGTTCATTTGACTTGACAACTCCTGGCTGTAACGCAGCAGCACGGCGCCGGAACAGGCCGCGCACGCGAGCGCTCCGGAGCAGCAGCAGGTGGAGTAAGAGCGGTGACATGGCTGTTGACATTCGGATGACGGTTCCTTTGCCGAGCTCACAGGTGGTGGTGCTCATAACACACAGAGGGCCGCTTGTATCGCTCACTCGCCGCAGAACCGAGGAGCTGCCAGGCACTTAAGCACACAGGAGGACTGCTGTCAGGATCTTCTGCTGCAGCGCCACAGAGGAACAGCTGAGCTGAAGCTCAAACCAGGCGCACGCGCCAAAGAGGTCCCCCTCTCACAGGAAGTTCCATCACCAGGTCCGGTCCACGTCCGGCTCCTTAATCGGTCCTGTGGTACCACCAATAAAACAGAACCCAGGAGAGGACGTGCGTCAGTCACCCATCACTGATTACTTCCGGTTGAGCCACGCGAAGCATGTTCTTCTGCACATGCGGGTCAGTTCAGGAGCTGATCTGTTCAGACTGACGTCAGATACACATCACATGGAAACAGAAAATCGGATTTGGTGGGAAGGTTGGATTTGGGCCTGCTGAAGACTCCTCAGCTGTAAGCTGCACTTCGTCTGTAGATCCCTGATCACTATGGCTGAGTTGGTAAGGAACCGTGTTCACATAGCGGTTCTAGAAAAGCCTTGGGTGATGAGCTGTGCTGTTCCCTTAGCTGGTCAGAACTCCCCCTCAACCCAGATGTGTCCGGCTGTAACACCACACAGGGGCCCTGTGGAATTCCTAATTTAATCATTAACACAGTGTTAGTTCATTACAGTGTTAGTTAAATAGTGTTAGTTAGATTGACCTACAGAAGTCCATTATGGCTGCTCACTGGGACGTTCTGATGGGTGTGGCCTCATGCTCCCTCAGTTTGACTGTTTCCTGGTTATTCCAGTGGGGGACTTTTATTTTGAATATTACCCTGGTTTGGGAACAGGAAGGGGAAGTGTGGCGGCCATTTCTGATGGAGGATGTTTGGGGAGGACAGGCCGGGTGGGTCATTACTGTTCAAGCCCGAACAAACTTACACTCCTGGTTCTGCTCCTGGAAGATCGGATTCCTCTTTACCTAGGGAGATCCAGTAAGAAACTGGGGGAGCTCAATCCGGGGTTTATTTATTTATTTATTTTTTTATTTATTTTTTTTTTAGCTTTTCCATTCATTAAAGACTGCCTAAGGACTTTACCCCACCTACTAGACCTCCGCAGCCAATATTAAACTCCACTGCTGTCGGTGTGCTGTCTGCTGTCTGGAAGGTATGGAGTGAACTCTAACTGGCTCCAGCTCTGTGGTATTCTTGTGCTCATGTTTTTCCCACCAGATTAGTTTGGATTTATTAATAACGGCTGGGCTGGTCAGATTGTCACGCGGCGTTTCAGTGGGGCTGATCTAACGCGGGTTACCATCAGTAAAAGTCAGCTTCATGTTGAATTCACCTGTTCCACCTTAAATGGTGCAGCAGCCATCGTTCAAGGTGGACCTGGAGAATTCCTACAAGTTGCTGGTGAGCAGGAAGCCCATATCCGCTTCCTGATGTTGAGTCCAGTTCTTCTGGAATTCCTGTTCCTCTTGATGGAAGGATCCAGCCGGAGCACGGAGCCGGGCTGTCTACAGATGCAGTGTTGTTGGCTCCTGAGGATTTGAAGGAGAACATGAATCGGATGCAACACCGCTGCCGGTTAAGGCTGCCTCTGGACGTGCCATGTGTGGTCAGCCCTCATAGTATTCCCAAAGCATATTCCATACACCATTCCTTTCAAATGACATAATGCATCATATCCTTGTTCTTTATCCCTCAACTGTCCAAAAATCCAAAATGATTCCAGACACTTGGTTTAAACACAGGCGGGGCATTTCTGATTTCTTTCTGGGATGGCTCCGCCCCTGCTGACCTCACTAAAGACGCCTGGTGCCATCTAGTGGAGTGGAAAGGCCACTGTAATTCTAGTGGCAGTAAGATTGATTCATATTTACAGTTTATTTAGAAAATAGAATATTGATTCTCCTTGTTTGTGGATCGGTACAGTACAGCCATGTGAAATATCGGGATGCTCAGAGCGCTCTGTAGGTGTACAAGCACCAGTCAGGATCTAGAACCTCCATAGAGGTGTTTAACTCCATGCGTGTGCTCCAGTCCAGCTGCTGAAACGGCAAAACAAGCCATCACAGGTGCATACTTAAACCTGTAGGCCGTTACATGGTCGTGCCAGATTCCACCGTACTGTACCGTATCCAGACATCTCCAGCTCCACATCTCCTTCAGTCTATTACACCTCTACGGTTCCGGTGCGCTGATGCAGCAGGCCACCAAGTGCCGCATCTACAGCACTGCTTACCTCAGCCCTGCGGCAGGAGCCGGACGGAGAGCTACCTGACTGTTCAGAGCTCCAGAGATTAATTACGACCCATTCAGCCTCGGCAGGGAGCAGCTGGGAGCAGCACTACAGCGTGATGGGGCGGCGACAGCGCAGCACTGACCTGCCTCTAACTCAGCCTCGCTAGGCTGGGCCATGTCTTGTAGAGGGAGCCGGGAACACGGGAGACAGGACACTGGGAATGTGAATGCTGCTCATCAGAGGCTGGCTATTCCAGTTATCAGATCAGTGAGCCTTTTAGAGCCAGTACCAATCACCTTTCAGCATGATCAGCCGATAGCCAATACTGACTGGGGGCGGGGCTGTTACGCCGTGTTCAACAGTCACCTGGTGGGACAGATGGGCTATATGAACTCAGATTTATGTCACGGGTTAGGGTTAGAATAAGAGTGATTATTATTATTATTATTATTATTATGAGGATGATGGTGATGATGAAGATGAGGATGGTGAGAATGATGAGGATGAGGATGATGGTAATAATGAGGAGGATGGTGATGGTGATGTTGGTGATGATGATGAGGATGATGGTGATGATGGTGGTGATGAGGATGATGATGAAGATGAGGATGAGGGTGATGAGGATGATGGTGGTGATGAGGATGGTGGTGATGAGGATGGTGGTGAGGATGATGGTGGTGATGAGGATGATGGTGATGATGATGATGATGAGGATGGTGAGGGTGATGGTGATGATGGTGGTGGTGATGATGATGAGGATAATGTTGATGATGATGGTGAGGATGATGAGGATGGTGAGGAGGATGAGGATGATGGTGATGGTGAGGATGATGTTGTTGATGATGAGGATGATGAGGATGGTGAGGAGGATGATGAGGATGTTGAGGAGGATGAGGATGATGGTGATGGTGAGGATGATGTTGTTGATGATGAGGATGATGAGGATGGTGAGGATGATGAGGATGGTGAGGAGGATGAGGATGATGGTGATGGTGAGGATGATGTTGTTGATGATGAGGATGATGAGGATGGTGAGGATGATGGTAAGGATGATGGTGAGGATGAGGATGATGGTGGTGATGATGATGAGGATGGTGAGGAGGATGAGGATGATGGTGATGGTGAGGATGATGGTGATGATGATGGTGATGAAGGTGATGTTGTTGATGGTAAGGATGATGGTGGTGATGAGGATGATGGTGGTGATGAGGATGATGGTGATGGTGAGGATGATGGTGAGGATGATGAGGGTGATGTCAGGTATTAGTGTTCCTCAGTGTGGGCGGACTCGTGTATGTTGAGGACTCCCTGCTAACCTTCTGATAAGGAATCGGCTGTTTATCATATCCCTCTGAATCTGAGGAGAGGGTGGACGCAGGACCTCCCCAGGTGTCGGGTGTTCCCTTGTTACTGGAGCCTATTCTCTTAAGACCGTGTTTGTGTGAATAGGCTCCAGACGTTCTGTAGAAGTGGAACATCATCAGGCTGGTTCTGCAGTCCTTTTGATCTCTTACTGGAGAAATCGGTATCTGGGGAACGGTAATACAAGCTGAGGGTGATCTTCCAGGATCAGAGATATTCCGGTTCAGACGGGGAATCCAAGGTGTGTTTAGTGTTGGGTAGTTTATTGTGCTGGTTAGCCACTTCGCCACCACAGAGTGCCCGAGAGGTTCCGCAGCACCGTGCGGGGTCTTACCAGCCCACGTCGTGAGGAAGCCTTTATCCTGTACTGGGAAGCCACCGCTCATCAGCACTCAGATCCTCCAGCTGTTTAAGGACATTGGCTAAAAGGAGTTCCAGTTGGACTGCAGCCTGGTAACACAAGCTGGCAGAACGTTATGCAGGCAGAAGGGGTCTTCGTACCGGGGGGCTGTCTGATTAACGCCAGGCTGAGGGGTGAAGATCAGTATCTGGTTTATCTTAACGAGGAGTGATCAAACGCAGCCGGAGTTGGACTGATGCTCGTTCAGGGTGGGAGGAGTCCTGTAGGTGTACAGGGTATATACAGGGTACATGTCTGAATGATGAATATACCCTGTCCTAGAACAGTCACAGTGCTACAGAACACCGTTCTAGCAGGTCTCGGAACAGCGGGATAAACTTTGGTGTAATTCCGGCTGTTTCCGATATTTTGTCTCTATATGGTAAACAGCTCTGAGTAAACAGTCCTGAGCTGATCACTGGTGAACGTGGTCACTACTGAGGAGACCCTTCAGAACCATCATCCCTCACGCGAGTCCAGTAACCCTGAGACTGATAACCGGATCACCGGTCTGGTTTATCAGTCTACTCAGGCTTCAGCAGGAACCGCGCTTCTACAGAGGCTCTGTACGGAGTCTGTCTGTACCCGCCGACTGCTGATAGCTAGTGGGTTGGTTAGTGGGTTGGTGGGTTAGTTAGCTAGTGGGTTGGTGGGTTAGTTAGCTAGTGGGTTGGTGGGTTAGTTAGTGAAGACCTGTTTGTGGTGGTTCTTTGGAAGACGTCCTGTTTAGTGGTGTTCTAAACATTAATGTGCTTTGTGAAGTGTAACTCGGACTAATGCTCCTTCACTGGTGGGAGGCCTTTACCTAATGTGGAGTGGGGTCTTGATTAAGGTCCTGGTTTATGAACGATGGAAATCAGTGTTCATAAATAGATGAGCTTTAATTAGCATGACTCCTTCTCGTATTTAAGAGCCATGTGATGGTAGAACTCTGTTCTAGACAGCAGAGCCTCGGTCTTCTGTGTTTACATGAGGTGGTTCTGAATACGCTGCCTACGCTGCAGGGCGCTGTGAGGTCAAATAGTCCGAAATGCACATCACTGAATATCAGCAGGAGACAGAGAGCCCGTGCACACCAGCAGTAGTTGGGTTCTAGCTTGTTCTTGTTAAACTGGAGAGCGGTTCTCGTGTGGGCCCGAATCAGAGAACCTGGTTTGGCTCCGTTATGTGTAAGGGTGTCCGAGGAAAGTCCGACTGAGCTGGCAGCTGCAGCTAAACCAAATGGAGCAGAACATTGGTACGCAGTGTGACCTCAGCCCAAACAGCGAGATCTAATTCGCCGTCCTGCAGTCCTGTCCTGTCGGCTCCGCTCCAGCGGCCTCAGTTAAACACCACCCTGAGGCGGCGTAGGCCGCATTAGCTGGTAGAGGAGCGATCACAGCCGTGGAGCGAGAGATTAACTGACTGATGGGTTTAGCTAAACAGAGGGAGTGGTGCAGGCTGAGCGCGGGAAGCGCGGGAAGCCAGGCTTGAGCTGGGATTTTCCCGGGACTGTGTTACGAGCAGAGACGGAGTGTGTCTCCACTCCTGTGAAATGTTCTTTGATAAATGACTGGGTGATAAAAGACGATCTGTGAAACATTCCCGGTTTCATCACTCGGACCATTAGCAGACAGACGCCTCAGTCTCCGCCTTTATTGAATGTCGTCGATCATCCTGGTCTTGATTGGGGAAACTGTCCCTAAAGTATCCGCAGAAATTAAAGGAACATTCCAGGCATAATCCGCATTCGTCCGATAGTTTCAGTTCTGGATTCCAGCGTCTCATCGATGGGTCGCCTGGATACCTAAGGCTACCTGTGTTCCACGGACCCCCTGTTCCATGGTTGTGTGTTCCCAGGACTGGGTATTCCGTTGCTGTCATGTATGCAGGGCTGCGTGTTCCAGTGCTCCCATGTTCCTAGCGTCGTCTGATCCCAGGGCTGGATTTACCCAGGCTTATCTGTGTCAGGAGATTCTGTTCCCAGTGTCCTGTGTTCCAAGGGTTCTATGTTCCAAGTTCCCTCTGTTCTCAGGTCCTACGTTTCAATGGTCTGACGCTCCTATGTTTGCCGGCCCCTTTGTCACCGGTGTCGTATGTTCCAAGGCTTCGATTTTCCGGGGGCCTTATAATCACAGGGCCCAGTTTTCCAAGGGCCCTATGTTGCAATGGTACCACGTTCCTAGAGTCCTGTTTCCAGGGTCTTCAGTCCCAAGGGACCATGTTCCAAGGGTCTTAGGTTCTTATTGTGCCGTGTTCCCACAATCTTATTTTCCTGGTTCTGTGTTCCCATTTACGGAACGTAGAACATCAGAACGTGTGTGTGGGCAGGAGATGACCCTGACCACACGGTCTAACCCGAACCAGCCAAGATGGTTCCAGTTTGTAGGAAATCACTGTAGGGACTGTGGTGCTGCTCCTCCAGCACAAGCCAGCTCCCCTCTGCCGAACACTGCTATGTACCCCACGCTCCAGACTCGGATCTGTGTTCAGAGCACAGTTACACCTGAACGTTAAAAAGTGGGTTTATGGTTAAATGGTACTGTCTCCCACCTGAGCCGGGGGGCACTAATTTATGGAAGGTGAGTGAGGAAGAAGCGGCTGTGCCGTAGTGAAGCTGAGAGAAACGGAGACAGTGTATAGATTTATGCAGCGCTGCCCTGAGGACCTGCCTCTGACTCGAATAGGTTCCTTCAAATTAGCTGTACAGGCCAGAACCGCCTCGCAATCAGGCCGGGAACATTTTTGCATTGCTAATGGAGTTATGCCTATTGATGTGAGAACTTCCGACTGGAGCTGAAACAATAGGGAAGGACGAGCGTGCCTAGAGGAACACGACGTTAGGCGGCATGTTTATGCAGCCAAGATCAAAATCTATGCACGGCTCAATCCGAGAGTCGGATAGAAGCCGGAATGCCTTCACCGAAGCGACAGCGTGTTCCCTACACCAGGGAAGGCCGCGTCGCTGCCGTGTTATTACACTCGGACTGCGGTCATATGGAACGCCTGTTTCCTGTTTCACTGAAGCCGTTTTACTTAATCAGCTTCATTCATCAGCTTTACCTGGGAGAGAAACCTGAGGAGAACATTTGTACTAGTCGGTTCCGCTTCCCTTTGAAGCTCCCTTTGAAAGGAAAAATCGAATTCCTCTTAAGAGCGCACGGCTTTCTTCTCCCGGCACGCCGGGCGTGTGTTCCAGGCGGCGGCTTTGTCCGAGGGAAGTGACAATCATGTCCCGGAGTCACTGCACAATTGGACTATGGTCAGTGCCCACTGAAGCCTGCTGGGTAAGAGCTCTCCACTTCTGCTCGTGTCCAGGACTGTGAGGCTGTTTGGAGGAACAGTGGGAACATGCTCAGAAGCCGTTGCAGGCGAAAGCTCAGATGGAGCTGTCATATGACCCACCATGGCTGTGCAGGAGCTGTGCAGGAGCCGTGAGGAGGCGGTTAGCCTCGCACCGTGTACCTGGCCTCCGTGTAGCCTGCTCACCTCCGTGTAGCCTGCTGCCCTCTGTGTAACTTCCCTCCATGTAGCCCCCCTTCCGTGTAGCCTCCCTCCATGTACCTGCCCTCCGTGTATCCTACTGGCCTCCGTGTAGCCTCCCTCCGTGAACCTGGCCTCCGTGTACCTGCCCTCTGTGTAGCCTGCTGGCCTCCGTGTAGCCTCCCTCCGTGTAGCCTCCCTCCGTGTAGCCTGCTCACCTCCGTGTAGCCTGCTGGCCTCCGTGTAGCCTCCCTCCGTGTAGCCTCCCTCCGTGTAGCCTCCCTCCGTGTAGCCTCCCTCCGTGTAGCCTGCTCACCTCCGTGTAGCCTGCTGACCTCAGTGTACCTGCCCTCCATGTAGCCTCCCTCCATGTACCTGCCCTCTGTGTAGCCTCCCGGCCTCCGTGTAGCCTCCCTCCGTGTACCTGGGCTCCGTATAGCCGGCTGGCCTCCGTGTAGCTGCCCTCTTTGTACCGGCCGCTGTGTCTCGTCAGCAGATCCAGGAGTCGTTGTGGAACACTAGAACTCCAGAACCGGTCCTGCTGTCTGTAATTCGTTGGAGGATTGTAACGGAGCTCTGCGGAATCCCGCTCTCCTGCGCTGTAAGCGCTGCAGTCACGCTGATTAAATGGGTGGATGCTGAGGATGATGGATGGCTCCGGAACGTTTCCTGCCACACGGATGCTCTTTCGGATTTGGCTTTGTTTACACTTGTCACATTTGTGTGTAATGTTCCTCAGTGGATCTGATGAATGTGAGCTGTCTGGAGTTCTGTCTATTCCAGAGCAGGAGACCACAGTATCTGCTGGATCTGCAGGATCGTTAGGAGGATGATCCACTCTAAGCGACCTTCTGAGGAAACGGATCACAGGGATTATTTCAGGATGCTGTTTTGATGTTTCTCAGGCTGGATCATATGGTTTTCCTCATCGGGTGTCCGGTGCTGCGGTGCTGCGTGTTCTGCTCGTATGGTCCTGATCCGGATGCTGCTGTCTGTAATCTAACCAGAGTTAAAGGTTAGGAATGCCGGCCCGGTTTGTTTGGTTGCTGCGGTGTGGAAAATGGCCGTGCGCCGTACCCACGGTTCCCACATGTGCCTGTAAAGCCTTGGTTTGTTTGAGGCTCTGGAGCTCCAGGAGCTGTGAGGCGCCGTTCCTCTCTCTGCACTAGCAGACTATGAACGACCTGCAGGCGAAGGCGGCTCTCGGTGGCGTCTGAAAGTCACACTGGGCAGTCGGAGAGTAGGAAGCCAAAGTAAATGAGGGAGGAGAGGCGGGAAGTCTTTTGTGGAGTCCCAGCTGCTGGCGGCTGATACTGTGTCCCAGAATGCAACACATTTCCCCCTTTGATCTGGTTCTAGAGTTAATATATGTTTTGGTGAGCTCCTGATGATCACACAGAAGCACCATCTGTGTAAATAAGCTCCGCCCTCATACTATTTAGTTAGCTATGTTACTTGGAGCTAATGCTAGTAGCTAGCGTTCCCTGT
Source organism: Prochilodus magdalenae (assembly GCA_024036415.1). Classification (NCBI taxonomy): domain Eukaryota; kingdom Metazoa; phylum Chordata; class Actinopteri; order Characiformes; family Prochilodontidae; genus Prochilodus; species Prochilodus magdalenae. The sequence goes on from JAMWET010001602.1 coordinate 162,300, forward strand.
GCTAGCTACTGGCTCCATCTGGACACCAACACACAGTAGATTAAAGCTGATCCTCACTATGGAGCTCTCAGTTTAAGATGATCTGCTCCAACCGCCACACACGGATACACTCACACAGCATGGCTGCTACTTACAGGCTGCTGTTATTTGGGGTGGGTGGTGCTAATAAAGGTGGAGCTGCTCCTCTCTTCAGTCTCTTCA
>JAMWET010001602.1:167500-192500 GCA_024036415.1 Prochilodus magdalenae
GAAACAGGCGAGGTAGAACCGCTCGAGGCGTAGAGTAAATATCTAGAACCCGGTCATGCTGACCTGTACTGAGAGGTCAGTGTTTGTTCCAGTGTTCAGTATCAGTGAAATAGCCGTGAGTGCTAATAACAGCTAAACTAAGTTCCAGGAACAGCCTCAGGACGTGTTGTGTTAGGAGCTGAACACTCCCAGTGTTGGGTAAGATAAGGAGTTTGGAATGTCAGTCTTTTAGAGGAACAGTGATCTACAGGAGGGAAACTGAGCACATCCGTATTAGTGACGGGCTGATATCAGCAGACAGTGTTGGGTTAATGGGTGAGGGGTTAATGGGTGAGGGGTTAATGGGTGAGGGGTAATGGGTAAGAGGTTAATGGGTGAGGGTTGCTGAGTGAGGGGTTAATGGGTGAGGGTTGCTGAGTGAGGGGTTAATGGGTGGGTGGTTAATGGGTGAGGGTTAATGGGTGAGGGGTTAATGGGTGAGGGGTTAATGGGTGGGTGGTTAATGAGTGAGGGGTTAATGGGTGGGTGGTTAATGGGTGAGGGGTTAATGGGTGAGGGTTAATGGGTGAGGGGTTAATGGGTGAGGGGTTAATGGGTGAGGGTTAATGGGTGAGGGGTTAATGGGTGAGGGGTTAATGGGTGAGGGTTTAATGGGTGAGGGGTTAATGGGTGGGTGGTTAATGGGTGAGGGTTAATGGGTGAGGGTTAATGGGTGAGGGGTTAATGGGTGGGTGGTTAATGAGTGAGGGGTTAATGGGTGAGGGGTTAATGGGTGAGGGTTAATGGGTGAGGGGTTAATGGGTGGGTGGTTAATGAGTGAGGGGTTAATGGGTGGGTGGTTAATGAGTGAGGGGTTAATGGGTAAGAGGTTAATGGGTGAGGGGTTAATGGGTGAGGGGTTAATGGGTGAGGGGTAATGAGTGAGTGGTTAATGGGTGAGGGGTTAATGAGTGAGGGGTTAATGGGTGAGGGGTTAATGGGTGAGGGGTTAATGGGTGAGGGGTTAATGGGTGAGGGGTTAATGGGTGAGGGGTTAATGGGTGAGGGGTTAATGGGTGAGGGGTTAATGGGTGAGGGGTTAATGGGTGAGGGTTAATGAGTGGGTGGTTAATGGGTGAGGGGTTAATGGGTGAGGGGTTAATGGGTGAGGGGTTAATGGGTGGGTGGTTAATGGGTGAGGGTTAAGTGGGTGAGGGGTTAATGGGTGAGGGGTTAATGGGTGGGTGGTTAATGAGTGAGGGGTTAATGGGTAAGAGGTTAATGGGTGAGGGGTTAATGGGTGAGGGTTAATGGGTGTGGGGTTAATGGGTGGGTTGTTAATGAGTGAGGGGTTAATGAGTGAGGGGTTAATGGGTGAGGGTTAATGGGTGAGGGTTAATGGGTGAGGGGTTAATGAGTGAGTGTTTAATGGGTGAGGGGTTAATGGGTGAGGGGTTAATGGGTGAGGGTTTAATGGGTGAGGGGTTAATGGGTGGGTGGTTAATGAGTGAGGGGTTAATGGGTGAGGGTTTAATGGGTGAGGGTTAATGGGTGAGGGGTTAATGGGTGAGGGGTTAATGAGTGAGGGGTTAATGGGTGAGGGTTAATGGGTGAGGGGTTAATGGGCTGGGTGGGTTTAATGATGTGAGGGGTTATGCGGCTAGAGGTGTTAATGGGTGAGGGTTTAATGGGTGAGGGGTTGTTGGTGTATGGTTAATGAGTGGTTATGTTAATGGGTGAGTTGTTAATGTGGAGGGGTTACTGATAGGTGGTTAATGAGTGAGGGGTATTCTGGGTGAGGGTTAATGTGTGAGGGGTTAATGGGTGAAAGTGGTAATGGTGGTGGTTAATGATGTGAGGGGTGTAAATGGGTGAGGGTTAATGGGTGAGGGTAGCATGGGTGGCGTGGTGTCAATGGAGTTGAGTGTGGTTAATGAGAGGTGAGGGGGTTAATGGGTGCGGGAGGGTGTAGTTAATGGGGTGCGGTGTTGAATGAGTGAGTAGTTAATTAGGTGAGGGGTTATATGGTGAGGAGGTGGTATGGGTAGGGGTTCGATGGGATCAGAGTTGAGATGGGGTGAGGGTTAATGAGTGAAGGTTTAATGGGTGAGGGGGTTAATGAAGTGAGGGGTTGATGGGTGGGTGTTTAATGGGTGAGGAGTTTATGGATGAGGGGTTAGCATGAGTGGAGGGTTAATGGGGTGAGTGGGTTAATGGGTGACGGGTTTAATGAGTTGAGTGTTTAATGAGTGAGTGGGTTAGATGCAGTGAGAGGGTTAATGAGTGAGGGGTTAATGCGGGCGGTTAAGGTGGGTGAGGAGGTTATATGGGTGAGGGGTTAATTGGGTGGAGGGGTTAATGGGTGATGTTTACTGGGTGAGGGGGAGTTAATGGGTGGAGGGAGTTAATGGTGAGGGTTAACCGGGTGAGGGTTAATGAGGGATCACTGTGAGGGGTTAATGGGGGTGAGATGGTTATATGTGTGACTCGTTATGAGTGGGCGCGGTTAATGGGTGAGGGTTAAAGGGTGAGGTGATGGTAATGGGGTGAGGGGTTTAGCTATGGTGTGGGTGGTTAATGGTGATGGGTTAAATGATGGGTGGTTCTAATGGTGGTGAGGGGTATAATGAGGTTGATGGGTGAGGGTTAATGGTGAGGGTTCAAAGGGTGAGGTGTGGTTAATGGGATGTACGGGGTATAATGAAGTGGGGTGGTTTAATGCTAAGTGAGGGGGTTAAAATGGCTGATGGGTTTAATGTGTGAGGGTTAATGGTGATGGGTATAATGGTGGGTTATATGGGTGAGGGTCTAATGGGTGAATGGATTTAATGGGTGAGAGGTTAATGATGAGGGGTTTAATGGGTGAGGGGTTAAATGCGGTGAGGGGTTGATGGGTGAGGTTGATGTTGAGGGTTTTAATGAGTGATGGGTAGTTTAATGAGTGAGGGTTCATGTAGTGAGGGGTTAAATGGGTGATGTGTTAATGGGTGAGTGGTTAATGATGAGTGCTGTGATTATGAGATGAGGGGTTGATGGGTGAGGGGTTAATGGGTGAGGGGTTAATGAGTGAGGGGTTAATGAGTGAGGGGTTAATGGGTGAGGGGTTAATGGGTGAGGGTTTAATGGGTGAGGGTTTAATGCGGTGAGGGAGTTATGATGGGTGAGGGGTGTTAATGGGTGCAGGGGTTTAATTGTCGTGTGAGCCGGGGTTAATGGAGTGATGGGTTTATGATGTGAGTGTCTTTAATGGGTGAGGGGTTAATGAGTGAAGGGTTTAAGTGGGTGAGGGTTAATGGTGGAGGGTTAAATGGGTGATGGGTGGTACTGAGTGAGTGGTTAATGAGTGAAGTGTTTAAATGGGTGTAGCGGGGTATAATGGGTGAGGGGGTTAAATGGGTGGAGTGTTTAATGGTGGCGGGTGGTTAATGTGCACATGGTTAGATGGGTGGGGGGTTAATGAGCACGGTGAGGGGTTAATGAGTGAGGGGTTAATGGGTGAGTGTTTAATGGGTGCGGGGTTAATGGGTGCGGGGTTAATGGCGTTGAAGGTGTGTTGATGGGTTGCGAGGGTTAAATGGTGCGGGTTTAATGTGCCGTGCGGGGGGTTAATGGGTGAGGGTTAATGAGTGAGGGGTTAATGGGTGAGGGTTAATGAGTGAGGGTAAGTGGGTGAGGGGTTAATGGGTAAGAGGTTAATGGGTGAGGGTTAATGAGTGGGTGGTTAATGGGTGAGGGTTAATGAGTGAGGTGTTTACATGGGTTGATGGGGTTAATGAGTGAGAGGTAACGTGGGTGAAGGGTTATATGGGGTAAGAGTGGTTACATGGGTTGAGGAGTTAGTGAGCGGTAATGTGGGTGAGGGTTAATGAGTGAGGGTTACCATGGTGTGTGCGGGTTAATGCGGTGAGAGGTACGGTGGGTGAGATGGTTGACTGGTGAGGGTTTAATGGGTGCACTGGGTTAATGGGTGAGGGTTCAATGGGTGAGGGGGTTACCTGGGTCAGCACGGTTAATGGGTGACGGTTTAGAGGTTGAGTTTAATGGGTGAGGGTTAATGAGTGAGTGTAGTGGGTTAGGGTAGACGTGGTGCGGGTGGTTTAATGGGGCGTGAGGGGTTTATGGGTGAGGGTAAGTGGGTGAGGGGTTAATGGGTGAGGGGTTAATGGGTGAGGGTAGAGGTGGGTGCAGGGTTTCATCGGTGAGGGTAAGTTCGGTGAGGGTTGTGTGACGGGGTCTTTAATGGGTGAGGGGTTATCTGAGTGAGGTTAAGTGGGTGCGGGGTTACTGGTTAAGAGGTTAAATGGTGAGGGGTTCAATTGGGTGAGGGTTAATGGGTGCGGGGTTAGTGGTGTGAGGGGTTAATGAGTGCGGGTACAGGTAGTGAGAGGGTACATAATGGGTAGGTGGTTCATGGGCTGAGGGGTTTAATGGGTGACAGGGTTAGTGGGTGAGATGTATAGTGGGTCAGCAGCAGGTTAAGTGGGTATGGGGTATAACTGTTGGAGGTGAGTGGGTGAGGGGTAACTGTGTGGTGGAGGATAGGGGTTAAATGGGTGAGGGTTAATGGCGTGAAAGTAAGTGGGTGGGGGTTAATGGGTTGAGGGTTATGATGAGTGTTATGTAAGTGGGTGAAGGGGTTAATCGGGTGGGGTTGCTTAATGGGTGAGTGGGTGGGATGGGTGAAGAGAGAAAGTGGGTGAGGGGTTAATGGTGCGGAGGTTAATGGGTGAGGGGTTCCTGGTTGAGGTTCACGTGCGAGTGAAGGGGTCATGGGTGATGGGCTTCGCTTGTCCCGGCGGTCCCCTTCTGACCCGCGCTTCTAGTTTCCTAGCCTTTCCTGTTTATGGATGGTCGTTGCATGTCTAGCTGGGTCGGTTTCTCTTTCTGCGTTGTGCACCTCTTTCTCCGTTCTATCCTTTCCTGGTTGGGAAGCATGCCCTGTGGCAGCTGAAGCCTGCTTGACCATGTCTTGTGCTCCTCTGTGCAATCTGACTCCTACAGACTCCTGTCAGCTCTACCATCACTGCACCTTTAACGCCAACATGGAGATATTCTGGGGAGAGCGGAGGGACGTGGCAGACATAGAGCCGGTCAGTAGAGCAGGCCCGAGGTTTGCCTAGAGAGTTTGTTTGAGTGCACAGGGTCCGGTGTATTGTGGGTAGACGGTTGCCGGTAGTCGTGCGATGTGTAAGTGTTGGCGGGAGTGCAATGTCCTGGTTTCGGACGAGTCTGGCGCTAACTTTCTTTTAGGATGGTTGGCTTGGTCTGATCATTGCTCTTACAAGGCGGTGGTAGTGGGCCTTTGTGAACATTATGAACCTGGTGAACATTGCATGTCACGTCCAGCCTGGGTTTATCGATACACTGCTGATCATCGCACCATCGTTACGTCTGATCCCCGCGATGCCTCCGCGGGGAAGGGCAATGTGAAGATTCCTGGACCATCTCCCTTCTCCGGGCCATCCGTGGGACACGTTCGCTGGCAGTATCGCTCCATCAGCAGTCGCAGCCATTTTTGTTTGTGTAGCCTCCGGTTACGCGGGTTGTTATGTAGATGTTACTGGGGGGGGTGTGGTGTAGTGTTGTGACTCTTTAATTGTGAGTCGTGTTCCAGTATCGTGATTTATGGAAGTTGGACCTTGCCTTTCGGGGGCGTCTTTTTTTGGCCCCGCAATGCAGGATTAAGCGAAGGTGCGAAACAACAGTGGCTGAGGTTCTCTTCTCCCTGTCTTCATCCCTTTTTTCGTTTTCTTCTTTTTCTTTATTTTTTTTTGCAGTGTTTAGGCCTTCTTGTGTCATTGAGGTACGAACTCTCCTGGTTAACACATTAAGACTACGGTGGTGTGCACATTACATGCGAGTACGATATACAGTGCTGTAGGGCGGAGCTCTAAAATAATGGCACTGCTTAGCTGATCAGACTGTGTCTGTGGTCTAAAAGGTTGCACCTCGTTTCCGTGTTTCTATAGCTCGAATCGGCATGCCTGATTTTCTGGATGGGGCTCCGCTGTCACGCCGTACTCGCTGGTGCTTCTGTACTGCGCCGGCATTATAGATTTGAGTAGACTAGTATGGGTGTGAGTTGAGATGAGGCTGAGTGTAGCTCTGGCCGTGGGCGTGGCCTGCTGGGCGTCTCCGTCGGCGAGCCTCTGGCCTGTGGCAGGCGGCGCGCTTTAGCATATGTAATACCTCGACGTCCCATGGTTGTGCTCCCTTCTTGTCCTAAATTAAGGCATTACCCTCTTTCATTTCCAATACGGCGTGACGAGGGTAATATGAAGGAAACAGCCATGAAGCCGGTAACTTACTAGAGTGAGTTTATCGTCAGCTAATCTAGGCGAGTTGTGTAATTGTATTTGTGGATCCAGGGCATGCACGACCCATGCCTGCCTCGTACAGGCGGTTAAATTTACTTGCCTAGGCAGCGGACTCTGAGCCGGAGGAGAGCGCCGGCCTGAGCTTTGAATATTTGCCTCTCTCTAGTCTGATCGGAAGTAAATGCTTAATGCTATTCCAAATGCCTGGTCTGAATAGTGATTAGCATAGCCCAGCAGGACAACCCTGCTTGCCATGAAAAGAGAGACTGGCAGGGGGGGGAGTAAAGAGAGGGGACTTCACCGAGTCTCTCTAGGTGAGCGCTGTCCATGTTTAGCTCTTATTTGAATTCTCTGCGTGGCGTCCTGTGTGGCATGTAAGGCGTGAGTCCGGCGCCCGTTCGAAAAAAAAAGAAAAAGGGGGGAAAAGTGTCAGCTGCAACCGCGGTTTTTTTTAAGGTGGCAGTGCCTGGGTTCTGGCCGTTTCGGCCTGTAAGGTCCTGATCTATTGATGAAAGTGTGAATGCGCGTTCCATCCGTTATAAGCTTTTGTTTTTTTTTTCCGTTTTATTTAGGCACCGCAATTTCCTGCACGGCAAGCGTTTCGCGTCTCGCTTCCGCATAGTCTCTGGAAATAAAAGGTCGGGGATTGAAGCCTCGGGGTAATAACGGTGTGTAATAGCCTTAGCCCTTTGTCAGTAGCTGACTGTGGCGTGTGATTTCATTCCCCCATAGGTTTAGTGATGGATGATGGGTAAAGTGTACCTGAGGGTAGCCCCCACGCGGCACGGTCTATGTGGGTCATTATGCCCCCTAGCAGCTGCAGAGTGGTTAGAACCCCACTGCGTAGGGGTGAGCAGATCGACATGATCCGATTTTATAGCAGGCGCGGCTGTCCTAACTACAAGCTCGTACTCCGCCACGCCAGGGCGTCTTATAAAGGTGCTGAGAACTCCATTAGTCCCTAGGCTCACCACCAGGGCGCAAGCTGGCAAGGGGGATACTGTAGGACGGTGCACCAGTTCAGCAGCTCCATCCTTTATCTGTGATCTGTCATAGTCCTGGGAAACGCTCATCAGAAATTCAGCTTAAAGACAATGAAAGCTTGAGGAACCTTTAGAACCGTCCCTGTTTCTGGATTAACATTAAGTTCTAAAAGAAGATAAAGAGAACCCAACTATTAAACACATGGGCCAGGATATTATACCCGGTCATGCCAGGACCTTGTCTCGGCCATTTACACCTGGACATTAACTTTATTCTTCTGTAACGGTTCTCTGGTAGAACCTCTTGTGTGCCTGTTCTCCTGAGGCCCAGCTCACAGACAGATGTCCTGATGTTCTCCTTTGGAATGTGCTGGTGTGTATCCCTCAGTGATGGCGAGCCGTCCTGGACCAGACGCAGCCCAGCAGCCCGGACCATGATACTACCACCACCATGTTTCTCCTTTCTCCAGACAGGACGATCCTCATTTAACCCAGGAAGATCCATTTGGTCTCATCCGTCCACAGAACAGTATTCCAATGGCAGGAGACAGGAACAGGAAGGAGACGCTGTTTGTTTCTATAATGACGGAAGCAGTTAGAATACGTGTGAGGGATTTAGGAGCTCGGATCACAATGTGTGGTACACGGAGGTGCAGTGGTAAAGTGATCTCCTCACAGTATACTCTATCTGGGTTGTTTCCTGACTGGGGTCTCCGAGGTCCTCTCTGTGTCTAGTGGGCATGATCTCCCCGTGTCTGTGTGGCTTTCCTCTGGAGTGGGTGGAGGCTGGGGGCGGGTCTGTCCTGTGATTGACTGGTAGCCTGTCCAGGGTGTTTCCTGATTTTTGCCCAGTGGGTGCTGAGAAGCTCCATCTTCTGACCCAGACGAACAAACAGCTCAGAAGATGGATGGCTGGGTGGCTGGATGGCTGGGTGGCTGGATGGCTGGATGGCTGGATGGCTGGATGGCTGGATGGCTGGGTGGCTGGATGGATGGATGGATGGCTGGATGGATGGATGGATGGATGGATGTTCGGATGTTCGTGTAGTACATGCTGTATGCGCACTGTGTTTATAGATATGTGATGAATGAACTCCAAATAGTGCCGTCACATCCAGTACCAACCGAAGAGTTTCTTGCACCGTGGTGGTGTGTGGGATGGGAATTCAGGGTTCTCAATACTCTGAACGTCACACACAGACATTTTACTGACTATCTGAACCACCTGTGAACCTACACGTGTCTTCTGAGTTCCTATGGAATGCTGATGATGGGACATTCTGGAGGGCCGTAGTGATGGCTGATTCCAGTGTTTGAGTGTGTTGAGGTTCTGTGTAATTAAGAAAGAGAGAATATGAACCCAGCTGTTCTCCTTTCATGCATCTCTCCTCCCGTCACTGAGGAGGCTGAGAGGGAGCAGATATCCTCCGACACCGAACTGAGCTGAATCGGTTTAACATTCCGAGGATATCTTCCCGCTCGCGGTGGGAATTCTGGCCTCGGTTGGAAGCTGGAATCTGCTGTGCTGTGTTTGTTTTGCCATCTGTCCTGTGGCTGTGTCTATCAGTCATCAGTTTCCAGACGTATAGATCGGTTTTAAATTATGGGATGGCCCATCAATATTCTCCACAGCTGAACTTCGAATGTGTAACCTCATTATGAGCTGCTGGTGTGGAACCGTCTGTAGAGAACGTCTCGGAGTTCTCAGATGTCAAATCGGTGGCCCGGAAATCCTCGGAGTAAACAGAACACCAGCCTCTGTAACCGAAGCACCGAATGCCAAGCGGCGTGGACTTCAGATGTAGCTCTGAGCAGTTCATTCTGAAATTCATAATGTCAGAGACAAACCCAGGCAGAGCCGAGGAGCTCAGGAGAGCGTCCGCTTTCCCGTCTGAGGGTGAGGAGCGAGAGGGGGCCATGTGTCTGAGCTTCTCAGAGACGAACGTTCCCTGACACGGGTATTAAATTACAGTCCCGAGAAACATCTCATTCAAACCTCCTCCCTTAGAGGCCCTACACTCATCCCCAAAACACCACCTGCACCGGAAGGAGTCAGCCCGCAGGAGTAGAGCGTGGTGTGGAGGTGTGACATGGTGAGACAGGCTAGTCACATTCAGGACTACATGCACAACTAGACCCGTTACCCACTGCATGTTCCTTAACCACCACCGTCACCGTCAACCGAAGACTGCAGTGGGTGTCGTACCAGACTGGCATGGAGTGACTCAGAATGGCCAGCAGCGGTCCATCTTCAGTGAACAGAGTCCCTTCTTTAGTCTTGGTGGAAGACGCCCAAACCCCGAACTCCGTGTGTGGAGGCAACCCGTGTTCAAGCACCAGAGTGTCATGACGATCTTTAGTCACACGTCCCAAGACCGTGGTGTCCCTCCACCTCACACCCATCCCGCCACCAATCGTGCAGGAACTGATGTGGGAAGGATGTCTTCAAAGCATGCATGGGATTGGATTATCACAGGACTCCATCAGGAACCTCTGACATGCATTCCATACCGAGACGTCTGGGCGTGTTGGGGTTATGCGACCACAGGCGTGGCCCGACGCGCATATCTGAGAGACAGACTTCTGTATGGTGGTAGCTCAAATAAATATATGATCATGATCAGTCTGAAACTTTATCATCAGTTATTGAATCCTGGTCAACCTTATCCTCCTTCCCAACACAACCTTCACCCCGCACTCCCTCCTGTGATGGAGCTGGATCTGATGAGTGTGAGTGTTTTATCATAAAAATCCGAGACTTTTTTCCTGTTTTCTAACATATATAAAACTGATGGGTGTAGTTCAGGCACTGTTCCTACATACACTCTGATGGTTCATCAAGGGTTCTGTAGTAAAGGTAGGGGTTCTGTACAGTACCATAAACTCTCAAACAGCTGCTGTCATGCTTAAATGGTTCTCTGTATAGTGTGATGGTTCTCTGTATGGTGTGATGGCTCTCTGTATGGTGTGATGGTTCTCTACATGGTGTGATGGTTCTCTACATGGTGAGATGGTTCTCTGTATGGTGTGATGGTTCTCTGTATGGTGTGATGGTTCTCTGTATGGTGTGATGGCTCTCTGTATGGTGTGATGGCTCTCTGTATGGTGTGATGGTTCTCTGTATGGTGAGATGGTTCTCTGTATGGTGAGATGGTCCTCTGCATGGTGAGATGGTTCTCAGTATGGTGAGATGGTTCTTCGGACTAGTGAGGTTCCTGTTACAAGCTCGGAGTCAGCAGGAGCAGGACTGAGAAGCTTCTCACTGCTGCAGTTAGGAGGTAGAAGAGCTCCAGCGGAATAACGTGGGTCACTGCAGTGATTATCCGATCAGAGACTGGTAGATACGGGAATGTTATGGGAATGTTGCGGGAATGTTATGGGAATGTTGCGGGAATGTTTTGGATAATCAGGATCTTTTATCTTGAAAATGTGCGACTCATTTTTAGAGCCTCACACCTCCAAGATGAAATATGTCTTTGTGGTTTTATGGAATGGTATTGTGGTGTGATAGTTCAGCCGCGTGGCCCACCCCTGCCGTGGGCTGCAGTGGGGGCTGATATTCCGAGGACAGTGTTCTTTCATGTACCGGGATTTACCGGAGGAGCCGACCGTGTGAGAGGCGGTGTGATCTCTCTGCGTGTCCAGCTTCAGACGTGCTCCGCTGCTGTTTACAACCCAACGCTTAGCATTGTTTAGACTAGCCTTTGTCCCGGCTTTAATGGACTGCCTCCTGGAGGCGGCTCGCTTCCCGAGCATGCCAATCCCGCTTCTGATCCTTCTCGTTCAGTGAGCGCCGCTGCCTGCGCTTAATCTAAGTTGGCTCTGGTCCCGTTCTCCCGAGCGGAGGAGACGTACACATCGCATTCGCATCATCTCCTCTGAGCAGCTGGGGGGGGCGCGTCTCCCGTAACCGTCAGACAGGTAAAGGGTTTTTGGTCTTTGTTCTGGCCTCGCTGCCAGCCCCTCGCTCACTCACCGCTTCCTCGTGCTCCTCACCCCAGTCCTCGGTTTAGGACTCTGAGATGGAGGCCCAGGCTGTTCCAGACTGTGGCTTTCAGGCGTGTAATGAGCAGCTCTGCGGAGTTCCTGCTGACTGTTTGTTTCTCTGTGTGCCACTTCCTGTGTGTGACTCTGCCTGTCTCCAAAACCAAACGCCAGCTAATGACTGATCACTGCTCCTGCTGTAGCGGTCCATGAGTGGTCCGAGTTCCCACAGATAGAGTAACCACATCTCTCAGAGAAGGTGGAGCCTGCTGTGTGTCTCTGCTAACTCTCTCCTACTCCCACCAGTGGTACCTACAGAGACTTGGTCAGAGGGGTTAGTTAGGAAGGTCCGAAGTGGGAATTCTGGTCCGGTATTACACAGTGGACGTTCCGAACTGCCCTCTGCACACGCAGTGCTGATGCTCCTAATGTAGGTACATGACCAGCTCCTGTTCAGTGGTACTCAGTGGTGTTCAGTGGTACTGAACCTGAACCTGCTGTTCACACTGTACAGTGGCCTTAACTCAGAGTCCCTGTGTATCCACTGCACGGTTAAGGGACTCCAGGTGTGTCCAGATGTCTGTGGTCAGGCTAATGGACGTCACGTTAAGGTCAAACCCACCCCACCCCCGGCAGAGAGCGGCTGATCATCCAGAACCATAACCTCCATCAGCTTTGCTGTGTTAGATGTAGGTTTTGGACATGTGTGGAAGGTGTGTGGTGCCTGAAGGAGCTGGTGACCTGGTTCTGTAGCTGCAGGTTGTGGTTGTGGTGTGGTGGGTGGATGGTTGTGTGTGTGTGTGTGTGTGTGTGTTGGGGGCGGTGGATGTGTATGCCGATGGGTGGATGGGTGTGTGTGTGTCCTGTGACGGGCTGTCCAGGGTGCCTTCTGTCCTCCACCCAATGAATGCTACCCTAGACTGGAGCCTCTCCCGTGACCCGGGCTCGGCAGCTCCTCGGAGCAGTCAGATATCCTGATGGCTCGGAGTAATTTGTCACCGTGTTAGGAGGAACTCCATTCTTTCCCGGGTCATCGGCCCCTCTTAGTGAACGGGCAGATTTAATTGGAGGATGTCGATGGGCTGGCTGCCGGGTGTTTAGGCCGAGGGGCCGCTGGGGATATCAGCTCTGACAGACTGAGCCCCTCCAGTTTGGCCCGAGGTGCAGAGCCAGTGAGCTGCATGTCCAAACAGCCCGTCCCGAGAGTTAAACAGGATGCAGAATGGATTTAGAGCACTTTTGTTTGCAGGGGTCCCGCTGTAGGAGGCCGCTCTGAGCTCTTTACGGAGGACTACAGCAAGGTCAGGCAGTGGGAGCGGTCCTGTGGGCGATCCGGTAGGGAAGTATGAGCTCACACGCAGATGTCTTCCCGGTACGTGAGGCGCATGGTGCCGGTAGTTTTACCGGTGTCATTTCCAAAGCGAAGCTGGAATTTGCTGAACCGGCATAATCCAACGGACTGCAGAGAAAACAGGGCGACCTGTGGACTCGAGTCCTGCTGCTGAGCAACCGCACGTCCTGATCATATCAACTGAATCAGCCTACACTCCTCATCCGGAGAACAGCGGCTCCCAGAAGGAGGTGTGGGAGGGCAGGTCTGGTGGGAAGGAAGATAAAGGTTCATAGGGCTCGTACAGTTAGCTGTAATGCTAGTACAGTTAGCTGTAATGCTAGTACAGTTAGCTGTAATGCTAGTACAGTTAGCTGTAGCTCTTAGCTGTAGTGCTAATCCAGTGTACTACTGAACGTGTAAGAGCGGTGATGCTGTGTTCGTGTGCGGTAGAGGGAATGTTATTATTGATGATCTGTTTTATGGAGACGTACATGTCCAGCTGTACAGTCGTCTGTCGATACCCAGTGTACGTGATGTGGGTGATGTACAATCTAGAGTGAAGGATCCAGCACCCGTGTGTGTGTGTGTGTATGTGTGTGTGTGTGTGTGTGTATGTGTGTGTGTGTGAGTGTGTATGTCTGTGTGTGTGTGTGTGTGTGTATGTGTGTGAGTGTGAGTGTGTGTGTGTGTATGTGTGTGTGTGTGTGTGTGTGTGTATGTGTGTGTATATATATGTGTGTGTGTATGTGTCCGTGTGTGTCCGTGTGTGTGTGTGTGTGAGTATATGTGAGTGAGTGAGTGAGTGAGTGAGTGTGTGTGTGTGTGTGTGTGTGTGTGTGAGTATATGTGTGTGTGTGTGTGTGTGTGTGTGTGAGTATATGTGTGTGTGTGTGTGTGTGTGTGTGTGTGTGTGTGTGTGTGTGTGTGTGTGTCTCTCCTCTGGATGTTCTCTAAGCTGTCATGGTCATGGTGACTGTGAGCTCCAGACTGTCCGTGTCAGAGCGTTTGAAGTCTGTGCCCTGGTTGCCAGCCCTCCTGCTCCGTCCCTGTTATCGCAGTGGGCAGTGAGTGAGGCCCGGCAGCCGTCCACCCGCCTGGTTTTGTTTTGCTCCGTTTGCGTGTCCCAGTGTGTGGGATGCTCCTCGTTCTGTGAGGATCACCATGCTAGGCAGTGCCAGCCCGTCTACCAGATGTTCGGAGACTTATCTGAGCCCAGCAGATCCTTCAGATGGACGTGCGGGTGAGGGAAAGAACATTGGCCGGAGATGTTGGGAGTGTAGCCGGTTTCCGGGAGAAGAGCGGCTGGCGTTCCGTGCTGGACGGGGTCTGTGTGGAAGTGCACGTTTGCTCAGCTTCACCACTGCACGCCTATCTGACAACCTACCGGCTGGCCTCTCGGAATGCCAAAGGCTGCTCATGTGATAACAGGTGTCTGCTGTTCCGTTGTTGGGAATTACCTCAGAGCGGTGACACAGTTCCTCTCCAGAATGCCAGAGCTGGTCGACGGTTGCATGAACAGGATGCTCTGGGAGGGGCATCTCCTTACCCAGGTGTTTACAGGTGAGCGTGCTGATGACCGGCCAACAGAAGGAATTACAGTGACGGTATCTGCTGATTCCCAAATGTGGAATAATACGGAATAGGCATACTGACCGAGTCAGTCCTGGGTTTTGGACCTGTAACCTTACCTTTCTGTCATTTATCAGACGAGTTCAGTCAGAGTACGTGTCCTAGCTGGGTCCACCTACCCTGGAGCTCAAGCACGGCCAGAACCAGGGCCAGTGCTGATACTGAGAGGGACAAAGACAGAGTGGACTATTACACGAGTGCAGGAGCGAGCAGTCCCTCGCCAGCGCTCACCCAGCGGTGGGTTAAATCCGGAGGTCAGATTCCTCGGTGTGCAAACACACACGCCAAGTGCTTCTAAACTCTGAACCTTATTACTGAAGCTCCAGGCTCACCTCTCCCGCCACCAGGCTACCTGCAGCAGCAGCTCAAGATATCACCCAGGTCTGTGTGACCGCTGTTTCATACCCGTATCATTAACCGACCCAAAGCCTGGCCTTACACTACACTGCACACCTGGGGTTTTCCCGAAGCCGTGTTCCAGGTTGGGAGCTGGATTTGGCTGTGCAGATGATCTGGTGGTGGATGAGTCGCTCTTCGTCCCTCTGATGGAGCTCTGGAGTGATCGGAGACCGCCAGTGTTATCAGACGTATTAGAGACGTGTGACCGTGTGGGACACTGGGAGATGTGCTCAGTGAGGGATATAGCTGGAGGAAGGCAGGACCAGCACCACGTTTAACTACGGCAGACCGCCTGCAGGAACAGCGCTCCATATCCCTGTGTGGTCCGGGGGGTGGTGTCCGGATGCAGACTGTGTGGAATGGGGAGTAAAGACCTACTGGAAGATACTAGGGATGCACTGATCCAGCTTTTCCAGTTCCGATGCCAGCACCGGTACATAAACTTTGCATCTCTGTGGAGACCCGATATGGATCCGATCCCATTTCGGAATAAATAAACCATGTACTTCACCCTGTTGGAGCGACGTGCGGCACCAGGACTGACATGTACACTACTTTACTAAGCTCACCTGTACAGCTCACTCCACTCTTCCTGTTCGTAAGTCGCGTCTACCGTAAGGTCTCGGGTTCCTGCAGATCCTCCTCCGGCCACTCGGGGGAGACAGAGGGCAACCAACGAGCAATCAAGTGGCGAACGCCAACCCCTGCAGCTCACGCTACTAAATTGTTTAGTGTTGCTCGGCTGAACACGCCAGGTTTCTCCTCCCGGCAGCCTTGGCTTGTTCCCGGTCTGTACGTTTTTGAGCCCACTCTGCTGGACCTGTTAGCCCACCTTGTAGCGCTGGTCTGTGATCCACGGTTCGTCTTCAGGCACCCCACTAGCATGCTATTGATGGTATCGCTCACATCACAAATTAGAGCGGGGATCAGCCTAATTATCCGATACCCAATCCAGGTGATTTGATTCATATAGGAGCCGATATCTGATCCTCATATCGGACCAGCGCATTCCTAGAGGCTACAGCACCAGCCTGAGGAAGACTGAGCAAGCACACTGTGGCCCTCCGAGGGGCCTGATGGGCCAGGTTCATCCTCTGCTGGGTTTGATATTGAACTGGTCTGATATGCAGTAGGAGCTGTGGGTCGCTGGGGCTCATGGTCAGGCTGTGTTTCAGTTTCTATAGTCTGAGTTAATATGAATATTAATGCCATGATGAATAACCGCCTCAGCAGTAGCTCCTTCCAAACCTCGTACACAGGGACCAGATGGAAAGTCTGAATATCACTAAAGCTGGAATGTATAGGGCTGATGGGAAAACTCTAATAAATGATGAGGTAAATGAGATGATGATGATCCATAGGTCGCACGATTCCGTGGATCTTACTGGAGCATAAACACAACAATGACCTGCCTGTTACACTAACCCTAACCACTCTCATCACCAGTGACCACAAACCACACAGTGTTCAGTCAGAGGATGTCTCTTAGCTGGTTCCACCTACCCTGGAGCTCAAACACGGCCAGACGAGGGCCAGTGCTGGTCCGATCGTGAAGCGCGGCTTTCCAAAGTTGGCTCTCCACAGGCTGAACGCCTGAATCAGAGCGTGTTTGAAAAAGGGTGGTGCCCAGTGTGTTCCACCTTAAACAAAGCTGTGCACCTCGTTCTGACGGGATTTAAGGTGGAATGGGAAAGTTGAACGAGAAGCCTGCTCAAGGCGAACATCATCAGGGTGGTACGGAGAGTTCAGCGATCGCTATGCGCTCACTGCTCGTCTGCTCATTCCCTCTGGTCACTTCCCATTCCCACCTGAGGCGCCGTCCTCGGCAGTGCTCCGCCGCCATGTTCCTGACTCTCCTCTGGTTACTGTTCACCTTCGTGCTGCGGTGTCCCGGTAGGCTGGCCTGCGTCCTCCACACTGTGAACACTAATTTCGGCTGGCGAGGGACGGGCGGGAGTGAGTGGTACACCTTCCCTGCTGGAAGCGTGCCAGCTGGGTACAGGTGCTGCTGTGTGAGATTGAGTATGACCTGCCGCCGGCTCGACGCTGTGACCGGGGTGCAGAGGAAAGAGGAGAGCGAGGCAGGGAGCGCTAGCACAGAACTCATTTCAGCTCTGTTCCTTTAGCAGCAGGTGCAGCGCTCCGTGTATGATCCAGCAGGATTCAGCTCTACCTGTTTCTCTCAGGTGGTCCTGCAGGACTGATCCACCACACTGAAATTCACCCGGGGGTCCTAGTACGTGACGCCTGATAGAGGAGTGCTGGGGTGGGGATCAGTAGTCACCCAAATCTCATGTTGGACTGATTCTACTCCACGCTACAGTGACTCACTATCGCCTCCTCAGGTACAAAGTGGTATTACGAGACAGGGTAGGTTGGGGCTAGCTGGTTAGCATGCTAACTTCAGTAGATACTTATTTACATCCCCAACAGCAGCATGTAAGTAGCAGCCATGCTGTGTGATTGTATCCGTGTGTGGCGGTTGGAGCAGATCATCTTAAACTGAGAGCTCCATAGTGAGGATCAGCTTTACTCTACTGTGTGTTGGTGTCCAGATGGAGCCAGTAGCTAGTACAGGGAACGTTAGCTACTAGCATTAGCTCCAAGTAACTAGCATAGCTCACTATATAGCATGAGGGTGGAGCTTATTTACACAGAGGCTCGTTTTATTTAGTCAGAACGTTAGGAGAGTATTAAAAGCAGGATGGGGTTTTAGTTTTGCGGTACGTTGCCTGCTAAGCGTCTGAACGTGGTGCGTGTCACCCAGTGGAGGGTTGTTGGTGTTGTGGTGTAGTCTACACCGCAGGATATGCTGTACATGGGACGCTGGAATTCCCTGTGAGGCTGCACGTGTCCAGGTTCTTCCTAAAAGCCCACCGGAGGTTCTCCTTGGGGGCTTGGACCCGGACTCTGTGGAGCTGCTCGGTGTTGGTGTCTGTGTTAATAGACCCTGACGTGTTTACTGAGGTGATTGTTGGTCACTGAGAGGTGAAGTGAGCCTGGTACACCTGGTCTGGTAACAGGTCTGGACTCTCCCTGTGGGCGGTACTGATGTGCTCAGGAGAACCTGCATGTCTTTAAAGCTGCTGAGTTTGGTTGACGTATGAATCCAGCTCTTACTGTGGGCTATGGCCATAACCTGACGAGTCCTTATGAATGTGACCCTGGTTCGGAAGCGTGTTATTGGGCAGGTCTGTTTTAATTTCTGGACTTCCCCCGAGGTAGGTGGATGTCAGCGCCGTGCGGGGCTCTAAAGGGGGATAAATGATTCACGTTATGTTGAAGTTATTATATTTCTCGTTGATTTTTAGGCTTTTTAAAAACAGAACCCAAATATAGACCTCCCCGTCAGGAGGCTGTGAGTCACACGGCCCAATCCCTAAATTATAACGTGCCTGTGTAATCATTTCTGTCTGAATGTGAAAGAAGCATGTGATTATCCTTTTGCATAATTAGGGTTCTCAGACCACCACCATGACACACCACCAGTACGTCCTCTTCTGTCTGTGCTCATAGCCGCCTGACCCACAGTGTGTCCCCTACGCTCGGTAGAGCTGGTTTGGGGGATGGGGAGGAGGTGGACTTCACAGCCCTGTTGCCTTTGTTGGATCCGTCAGTCTCTGTAGCAGTTTCATTACCATCTGTCCCCTCCTGAAGGGTCCCTGAATGGCCCGCCGCGGGGCGATCGCTCATTAATAGACTTGTATGTGTGCAGGTGTCCATCAGGGCTCCGCTGTAGGGCCAATCAGGTTTGGCAAGATGAAGAGTGGATTAGAGGGGTTCGGTGATGGAGCCGAGACGGAGGCTAGCTAAAGCCACCTGAAATCTTTATTGTGAGGGTTCTACCATGGTTCTAGTGTGGCCATCCAGCCGTGTGTGTTCTGTCTGAGTGTAAACTCTCCGCTACTGTCTGATGCTAATGGAAATTATAAGTAGCAGGGTCAATCTCTTCTGGAGATTGGGTCCAAAGGGGTCAGTTCTATTTGAATCTGAGTCCAGATATGATTTGAATAGGAAATGAGGCAGGCTTGAAAGGGCACATGCTCATTTTCTGGGAAGTGAAATGGGTTCAGGCGGAGAAGATTGAAGGTGAAACTGTTTTTTTCTTTATCCAGTCTTTCGGGATCCAGCTCCGACTATCCGAAGGCTGCCCCTCAGATACGGAATAGCTTTGGCTGTGTTGGTGTTTGGATGAGCCTGTATGCTTCCTGCTGGGGGGCGATGACCAGCACTGCGGATCTGCTGGAGACGGAGCGTTAATTAAAGCGTCTGTGCACAAACTCTGCTAATGCAGTCGTAGGCTTGCTCGGTACCGCGTTCATTACCATGCACACGGGAGTGTAAGACGGGTTCTCCTGGGAACCTTTGAGGGAGATTAGGTCTGACAAGCCGTGCTGATGTAAATAATTGCATTGCAGATCCAATAAGCCGGTAATTTAGTCATCAGCCTGGTGTCACGCTGCAGCATGATTCCCACTTCCTTCCTAC
The DNA here is from genome assembly GCA_024036415.1 of Prochilodus magdalenae. Lineage (NCBI taxonomy): Eukaryota > Metazoa > Chordata > Actinopteri > Characiformes > Prochilodontidae > Prochilodus > Prochilodus magdalenae. Next base: position 186,613 of record JAMWET010001602.1, read on the forward strand.
AGTCGACGTGTCCGGTTTCAGCTGATGGGGTGTACACCCCTCCATGATTGTAGCTCAGCACCGATGCTCAGTAGCGGTGGCCTGGTACCGCGACACTCGACCACACAAAGAACTCATAGAACCTGACTCTGTTCTGCAGCACTGCTGGTTATACTCAAACTCACACAGAACCTTTAGCAGCGCCATCAAACATCCACAGTCAGACTCACAGTGCTAACGCTTAGCTTAGCATTTACATGATCGTTAATAGATCATATCAGAGTGTGCGGGTTTCTTCTGATATCAGATCAAGTGAGTTAGTCAGTATCGGATCGATACCCACACTGGGTATCAGCTCAGTACCAGTGAACACGGAGAGAGGTGAGCAGCCCTACCCACAGCGCCCAGGGAGCAGTTGGGGGTTAGGTACCGTGTTCAGGAGCTCGAACTGGTGGCCTTCCAGTCACAAGGCCGGTTCCCTAACCTCCAGCTTGTGACTGCCTCACATTAGGGGGACCACATGTGACTGCTCTCCGGGGACAGGCCTCCCAGCACAGAACTGAATTAAAAGCCCACCGGAGATTCCTGAGGCCGACCGGGAGATGGACAGATGTCCGTGCTGTGCTTGTTGTGGAATGTGAATGTGAGGGGAGCTGATTCAGGAGCACCTCCGGCTAGTTTTCCTGGTTTATCCATGTTTCAGTAAGACGTGCTCTCCAGCCGCTCCGGAGTCACAGGTTTACACCATGCTCACTGGACTTACAGGGTGGGTGGAGAACCGGTGCTCTGCTAGCTCCTAGAAATAAACCCGGAACAGAAACCTCCCGAACAAACATCCACCTGATTTCCTGTCAGCTGTGATGGAGACCTGATATTCCGGACTGATATTCCGGGCTGATATTCCGGGCTGATATTCCGGACTGATATTCCGGGCTGATATTCCGGACTGCCCAGCTGCTGGGAGTATGATGACCTATTGAATATCTGTGCTGTTTGATGTATACTGTGTCCAGGCTGGGAAAGAGACCGGGCCATCAGGATAATTCCCGAAGCTCCCGATGGCCAGACAGGCTCCCCTGTGAATGCTCCGTGTGTCGGACTCTGACGTACTGGAGGGGAACGGCCGCTGAATGAGCACTGTGCCTTAATGTGCAGAACCCAGAGCTGAACCACCGAGCTGAGCGGTGGTGCGGTTCTGGCGTGCGGCTGTGTGTGGAAGACGCACCTGGACTGAAAGTGAATTATTCACAGGCGTTTCATTTGTTCTGCAGCGTGAGTTCGGCGGAGGGGAGTCAGGCAGCTGAGGCAATGTGCCGACTTTCCCATCACCCTCTCATTCCAAATCACATCTCTCTCCGTCGGAGCATGGTGGTATCCGTTTCAGAGCGGAGCGGCGCCTGATTAACCTCTCCTTCAGACTAAAGTACAATAAACAGTCTGATTCAGCTACGAGAGAAATGACTCAGCAGCCGGGCAGGAAGTGCAGTGCTGCAGATTCCGGATTACCTGGAGACGGAACTCCGAGGATCTCAGTCCTGTACTTTCATTACTGTTCATTATTCCTGAAGGACTTTCGTTTAAACGGCCTGCACGGCATCCTGGGAATAACCTGTAAAATAAACATTCTCACTCCTAAACACTAGGGTTAGGGTTCTACAAAGGTTCTATAGTAAAGACACATCATACAGAACCACCTGCATGTGTAAAGTGTTCTATAGAGCACCGTACAGGGTTCTATTGTTACAAGCAGTACACCGTAACAAAAGCAGAACCCTTTGTGATGGTGTAAAGAACCATTTCTCAAAAAGGTTCCCTATAGAACCGTATCCAACACGTTCTCCATCGATCTGAAGACTGTAAGTGTGGCGATAGAGGAGTAATGCTAAGGGGATGGTGTGTGTGTGTGAGTGTGTGTGTGTGTGTCTCTGTGTGTGTGTGTGTGTGTGTGTGTGTGTGTGTGTGTGTGTAGGTTTGTGTGTAGGTGTGTGTGTGTGTGTGTAGGTGTGTGTGTGTGTGTGTCTCTGTGTGTGTGTGTGTGTGTGTGTGTCTCTGTGTGTGTGTGTGTGTGTGTGTGTGTGTGTGTGTGTAGGTGTGTGTGTAGGTGTGTGTGTGTGTGTGTGTGTGTAGGTGTGTGTGTGTGTGTGTGTGTGTGCAGCAGTCCTTTGTTGTTGGGTAATGAGTGTGATGAGTCCATGACTGACAGCAGGTAGGCGGGGGTCTGCTGTAATTACCCGGACAAGGGCACAGCCAGTGTAGCGTGAGCAGCAGAGGGTGAGGTGGCACATGGCGCGTGGGCGGGTTTCCTGAGGAAAGCTCGGAGCAGAAGGAGAGCTGAGGTTATGCTTCGCACTGTCATCATACGTTTGGAGGCCCCGGCGTCTGCAGAGAAGGAGGTGGCTTTGCTAACGAGCTGCAGGCCTGGTGTCGCCTCCCCCTGCGTCGAGGACCGGAGCTGGGAGGAGTTCAGGTTCAGGAATGCTGTTAGCCTGGCTTCAAACTAGTTTCAGCGGAGAGCAGTGAGGTCACCTCCTCACAGTGGACCTGTTGGCTGCTCCGGGTTTGGCTATCCAAACAGTATACAGTGGTATGCAAAAGTTTGGGCACCCCGGCCGAAGCTTCTGTTACACTGAGAGGTAGAGCAGGTAGAAGATGACCTGACGGTCCAAAAGGAGTAACGATCTGTTCATCCGTGTGGTATCAGGGTTTGGAGCAATGAAGAGGAGCATCGTGCAGGAGGTTCAGCACCCCAAGACGTGCTAGCTCTTTACCAAGGTGTTGGATCTTATCTCCTAATTAACCTCCATAACGATCTTAAATATGAGCTCCCTCAGCAGAACCTGACCCGCATGTGTCAAGTTACGGAGTCACTCGGAGATGTTCTGAGACTAGGATACATGGAGACACCAAACACAGAGGGACACATGGAAAAGCTGAAGACCCGCAGTTTTACACCATCAGGAATTGGATAGAGCATCCATGAGAGGGTCCTGTGCGGAATGCTTTCTGCCCTGGAAAAGCGAAAGGGGGAACAGAGGGAGACTCGCCGCCTCATACAGGAGCTGAAACTTCATGAACTCTTTTGTGCAGAGCTCAGGTCTCCATGACTACAGACTGTGGCAAAGTGTGGAATGCTTTCCACTCTGGAAAAGTTTGTTCCGCTCTCCGTAACTCCGTCTCAGCAGTCTTGAAGTGCAAAATAAGATCCGTCGTTCCACACGGAATACAGAAACGCTGGCTTGGGCTGCTGTCCATCTGTAAAGGTGAAGGTCGTGTGAAGACCCTCAGCACGGAATTCAACGTCTGAAATTTGCAAAGGAGCAACTAAAGAAGCCGGAATCCCTTTGGGGATCCATATTTGACTGGAGTACTCAGGATAGGAGCGGGACGATCCGGGCATGTACTGTATGTACAGCGTGCTACACACGTCGATACACGCAGCACTGTGGCCATCACTGGAGGGTGATGCGCTCACACGATGCAGGACCTGGATCACCGGAGGTCATCACTAAGGCTTTATCCGCTGGTGTAGCTTTAATGGCCTCTCCCCAGGGACGAGTCAAACACAGCTAACTCTCCAAGTCATTTATTAGTGTAGTGGGACAGCAGACTGAGATTCTACTGGGCTTGACAGTTTCTGTCATCATGCATTCCGACCAGGTTCAGTTTCCCTCTAGAATGACTCCGGGCTGGTAGAGTGCTCCGTGCACACGGAATCAGGAAGGTGATGTAACTCCTACTCTCCGAGTCTCTCTGCGTTTAGCCTGGCTAGTGTTGACTCACTCTTCCTTAAACTAAGGAGCCGAACCGCTGGGCTTTCCTGCTGGAAACCGAGGCTAACGCTAAATCAATTCGTTCCATTAGACATACGGACCAGGCCGCTCTAGCTAAGCGTATCGTTCCGGGCCAGGAGACTGAACTGAATCAGTCAAAAACATCATTCATGTTGGCATGCAGAAGCCCCCAGGCGCGGGCTCCGCCGCTGCAGAGACCCGGTTAGGACGAGTAGGAAATGAGTTCACAGATCAAGCGTCCTATAAAACGACTTTATAGATCAGACGCTCTGCAGCGGGCGTCCTGGGCGCGGCCGGCCCCTCGTCTTTATTACCAGAACTCCGCTTTAATAGCCGGTCAACCTTTTGTTGCAGAATGAAAGCTGGAAGCTCATCTGTTAGCCGGAGCCGGTCAGTGGATTGGGCCCTGGCATAATGAACTTGGAGAGATAATTATTTCCTCTCATTAATGGATGGCGTGGACGATATGGCCGGGTGCTGAGGGGCCTGGGCGTGAAGAGAGGGATGAGGAGCTCTGGGGGAGTGAGAGGCTCACTGTGGCTGCTTCTTCTCGAGCCAGCGTTAAAGCTTCCTGTGTGAATAAGCTTAGGTGCAGAATTCCAGAGTGAGCTGATGGTAAGACGTCTAACCTGAGAGCTTTCCATGGGCTGGGCGGCTTCATGTGCTCAGGTCCAGCAAATGTCCCCACTGACCCGGAACGACACAGGCGTGGAGTTACGGAATCACTGAAACTCGGAGAAGTTCTGGAGCCTGGGATACATGGAGAAGGCTGCCACACCAAACGCAGCGTGAAAGGCACCATGGAAACGCTTTTTACCGTTTTTAAATTCAGATAGTAATGTTAGGCAGAACGTCCATGAGAAGGTCCTGTCCGGAATGCTTTCCACTCTGGAGAAGCAAGAAAGGGGGAACAGGGGGATTTCCTGCCTCATGCAGGAGCTGAAACTTCATGACCTCCTTCGTGCCGAGCTCAGGTCTCCATAACTACAGATCACAGAATGGACAGACCGTGGCTTCGTACGGAATGCTTTCCACTCTGGAGAAGCTTGTTCCGGTCTCTCTAACCTGGTCTCAGCAGTGCCTTTAAGTGAGCGGAATCAGTGGCTGGAACAGGGAACGTAGTGTGAAGCTCATCACTTGGTTCAGGAGCTGAACGCTGAGCTCCTCCTACGCGTTAGTGGTTCATAGCTCAGTTTGTAGTCCAGTCTGGGCTGCTTTGGAGGTTCCGATCCTTTACTGGCCTCCTGTCCTTTGAGCGCTGGGATCCAGCACCTCCTGGAGCCCATGATTGATTGATTGATTGATTGATTGATTGATACTTTATGGTTTTTGTAACAGCTCTGTTGTCATGTCAGCAGCAGAGGTGTCTGTGACTGGTCAGTGAGTTTTTATCTGCAGGCATCGTTCCCAAAAAGGAATAAAGTGGATGGATCTAGACTCACGCTAGAGCTGATCCACTGTCAGCTGGAATAGCTGGATCATCATTTCGCTCTGTGGGTATCACATCGTAATATTCCCTGTGCCGTTTCTGCCGTGTTGTACTGACTCAGGAAGGCTTGAGGATCAGAGAGCTGAGTTGGCCGTGCGTTAGGATCTGGTACGCATGTCTTGGTAAGCTGTGGTCGTGTATCGTGTTCGGTATGGAGGAGTTCCGCCAGCAGGATGGTGTATTTGTATGGATGAGATATTTGAATTCCTCATTATCAGAAATATTCCCAGCAGGGCTCCGTATATACAGGAAGCACACAGACAGGAAGATATACGCCTCACATACAGGACCTTTACATCCAGGATGTGCCTCATTCCGCATGTAAAGGACATACAGAGGCAGACAATGAGTTTTATGTTCCTCATAATGGAAAAGTAGGAGCGTAAAGGAACGATGAATGAATTCCATCTGCATGTTTCCGCCGCTGATCCGGCCGTTGTTCTCGAGTTATGGAAGAGCAGCTCGCTCTCATTGAGCCGGAGCGTCGTTTCTTCCTAAAGGATATCTAGCGGAATGGTTTGACGTTATTGTTTGGCAGTTGTGTTGAAATGAAATGAGAGATGGCTGCTCTTCATCGATTGCAGATTATTACTATTCATGGCCATTCCGAGGCACATTCCGAGGCACAT
>JAMWET010001602.1:197500-221456 GCA_024036415.1 Prochilodus magdalenae
GGTAGTTCTGAGGGTGACCAGTGGGTTGTGGTAGTTCTGAGGGTGACCAGTGGGTTGTGGTAGTTTTGAGGGTGACCAGTGGGTTGTGGTAGTTCTGAGGGTGACCAGTGGGTTGTGGTAGTTCTGAGGGTGACCAGTGGGTTGTGGTAGTTCTGAGGGTGACCAGTGGGTTGTGGTAGTTCTGAGGGTGACCAGTGGGTTGTGGTAGTTTTGAAGGTGACCAGTGGGTTGTGGTAGTTTTGAAGGTGACCAGTGGGTTGTGGTAGTTTTGCGGGTGACCAGTGGGTTGTGGTAGTTCTGAGGGTGACCAGTGGGTTGTGGTAGTTCTGAGGGTGACCAGTGGGTTGTTGTAGTTTTGAGGGTGACGAGTGGGTTGTGGTAGTTTTGAGGGTGACCAGTGGGTTGTGGTAGTTTTGAGGGTGACCAGTGGGTTGTGGTAGTTCTGAGGGTGACCAGTGGGTTGTGGTAGTTCTGAGGGTGACCAGTGGGTTGTGGTAGTTTTGCGGGTGACCAGTGGGTTGTGGTAGTTTTGAGTGACAGGCTTTAGCTCGCCCCAACAGTCTGGATGGGTCACTGAATGTGCAGAGCTGGTCAGTGGAGTTAGGTCACTACCATGGGCTGGAGTCTAATGGCTACTGGTGACCTACCCTGGTTGCCTAGCCGGGTTCTCTCTCTCTCTCTCCAGTGTTCAGGGATGAAGTACTAAGTAGCAGCTTCCTCTGTCTTTGCTACATCCGCATTAAGGGTTAGAGAGGGCCACCCAGCCAACAGGGGCAGAATCAGAATCTGGATGGTGTGAGCAGCAGAACTGAGCCCAGCCTAGGACTGTGTGGTAGGAGCAGCACCACGAAGCCAGGCAGTGAAGACTCCAGAGAGGGAGCAGGTCCGGTGGACGGTGAAAGAGGCATCAGTGAGGATAACGGTCAGCTGTTCAGACCTGCCTCTGGTGGCCTGGCAGTGTTGACTGGTTCCTTGACTGATTCCAGCAGCGTGGCTGGCCAGGGGTAAGAGTCACAAACCAGACAAGACCAAAACCAGAGCCAGGCAGCCCGGCCAGGCCGACGGCACGGCCGTCACTGAGAAACCCATGCCTGACTCTGTGACGGCTGAACAGCGGGGCGGTTGCTGTAGGTAGTCTCCTCCTCCTCATCACTGCACATCAGCAATCAGTAAAGCATCGGAACCTGCTTCACTGCAGTGTGTGCGGCACGGTGTGGTCAGTAAACTCTACAGTGACTCTACACATGTCCCCTAATTGTTGATGGTGGAAAATAATGGCCCCTCTGAAATCTGGGGTCCTCTGTTATCGTTCCCCTCTGAAGCTGGCCCTCTGTAGATCTCCGCTCTCCTGGAGAAGGTGATCAGTATTCCGGGCCTCTCTGAGGCTTTAGCTGTAGGTGCAGAGGCGTCGCTCCAGTCGCTCTTAAATAAAGCAGCAGCTCTGCTCTGTGCTGCACTCGCACCCAGGACCCAGCACATATGAGATAATCTGGTGTTTGATCAAAATAACTGCACTGTCAGAATCCCAGACCCCACCAGAGAGAGAGAGAGAGATGGAGGGAGTGAGGGAGAGAGATGGAGGGACAGAGAGGGGGAGAGAGGGAGAGAGATAGGGAGTATAATTGTGTAAGTGTAATGAATGTGCTGAATGTGATGGTGTGACGAGTCTGCGGGGTGTGATGGGTGTGATGAGTGTTATGGGTGTGATGAGTGTGATGGGTGTGATGGGTGTGATGGGAGTGATGAGTGTTATGGGTGTGATGAGTGTTATGGGTGTGATGGGTGTGATGGGTGTGATGAGTGTTATGGGTGTGATGGGAGTGATGGGTGTGATGAGTGTGATGAGTGTGATGAGTGTGATGGGTGTGATGAGTGTGATGGGAGTGATGAGTGTTATGGGTGTGATGGGAGTGATGGGTGTGATGGGAGTGATGAGTGTTATGGGTGTGATGGGAGTGATGAGTGTTATGGGTGTGATGGGTGTGATGGGAGTGATGAGTGTGATGGGAGTGATGAGTGTTATGGGTGTGATGGGTGTGATGGGAGTGATGGGTGTGATGAGTGTGATGGGTGTGAGTGTGATGAGTGTGATGGTTGTTATGGGTGTGATGGTGTGTGTTATGGGTGTGATTAGTTATGATTAGTGTTATGGGTGTGATGAGTGTTATGGGTGTGATGAGTGTTATGGGTGTGTGGGTGTGATGAGTGTTATGGGTGTGTGGGTGTGATGAGTGTTATGGGTGTGATGGGAGTGATGGGTGTGATGGGAGTGATGGGTGTGATGGGTGTGATGGGTGTGATGAGTGTGATGGGAGTGATGAGTGTTATGGGTGTGATGAGTGTGATGAGTGTTATGGGTGTGATGAGTGTTATGGGTGTTATGGGTGTGATGGGTGTGATGGGTGTGATGAGTGTGATGGGTGTGATGAGTGTGATGAGTGTGATGGGTGTGATGAGTGTTATGGGTGTTATGGGTGTGATGAGTGTGATGAGTGTGATGAGTGTTATGGGTGTGATGAGTGTGATGGGTGTGATGAGTGTTATGGGTGTGATGAGTGTGATGGGTGTGATGAGTGTGATTAGTGTTATGGGTGTGATGAGTGTTATGGGTGTGATGAGTGTGATTAGTGTTATGGGTGTGATGAGTGTGATGGGTGTGATGAGTGTGATGAGTGTTATGGGTGTGATGAGTGTGATGGGTGTGATGAGTGTTATGGGTGTGATGAGTGTGATGAGTGTAATGGGTGTGATGAGTGTTATGGGTGTGATGAGTGTGATGAGTGTAATGGGTGTGATGAGTGTTATGGGTGTGATGAGTGTTATGGGTGTGATGAGTGTGATGGGTGTGATGAGTGTGATGAGTGTGATGGGTGTGATGAGTGTGTGTAATGTGTCCTTGTGTGATGTTATGGGTGTGATGAGTGTGGGTGGATGAGTGTGTGTTATGGGTGGATGTGATGTGTGATGAGTGTTGATGGGTGTGTGATGTTATGGGTGTGATGTGATGGTGTGTGAGTGAGTGTGATGGTGTGTGAGTGTTATGGGTGTGATGAGGTGTGATGAGTGTTAGTGGGTGTGATGAGTGTGAGTGTTATTGGCACTGTACAGTTATGGGCAGTGTGTCTGTGATGAGTGAGTGTCTGTAAAATATGTGCAGTGTGTTGTGTGTGTGTGAGTGTAGTGGTGATGAGTGAGTGTTATGTTTATGGTGTGAGTGTTATGCACTGATACAGCTTATGGAGTGTGATGTGTGATGGGTGTGATGAGTGTGATGGGTGTGATGAGTGTGATGAGTGTGATGTGTGTGATGAGTGTTATGGGTGTGATGAGTGTTATGGGTGTGATGAGTGTGATGGGTGTGATGAGTGTGATGGGTGTGATGAGTGTTATGGGTGTGATGAGTGTGATGGGAGTGATGGGTGTGATGAGTGTTATGGGTGTGATGAGTGTGATGGGTGTGATGGGTGTGATGAGTGTTATGGGTGTGATGAGTGTGATTAGTATTATGAGTGTGATGGGTGTGATGAGTGTTATGGGTGTGATGAGTGTGATGAGTGTTATGGGTGTGATGGGTGTGATGAGTGTGATGAGTGTTATGGGTGTGATGAGTGTGATGAGTGTTATGGGTGTGATGAGTGTGATGAGTGTGATGAGTGTGATGGGTGTGATGGGTGTTATGGGTGTGATGAGTGTTATGGGTGTGATGAGTGTGTGATGAGTGTGTGAGGTGATGTGATGGGTGTGATGAGTTTGATGGGGAGTGAGGAGTGGGTCTGGACTCAGCTGACTCTATGTGCTGTGTGATGAGTGTGATGAGTGTTATGATGGTGTGCACTGATACAGCTTATGATAAATGTACTGTGTGTGTGTGTGTGTGTGTGAGAGTCTGTAAATGTGTGTGTGTGTGTGTGTGTGTGTGTGTGTGTGTCTCTGTGAGTGTGTGTTATGTGTGTGATGAGTGTTATGGGTGTGATGAGTGTGATGAGTGTGATGGGTGTGATGAGTGTTATGGGTGTGATGAGTGTGATGAGTGTGATGGGTGTGATGAGTGTTATGGGTGTGATGAGTGTGATTAGTGTTATGGGTGTGATGAGTGTGATGGGTGTGATGGGTGTGATGAGTGTTATGGGTGTGATGAGTGTGATTAGTATTATGAGTGTGATGGGTGTGATGAGTGTTATGGGTGTGATGAGTGTGATGGGTGTGATGGGTTTTATGAGTGTGATGAGTGTGATGGGTGTGATGAGTGTGATGAGTGTGATGGGTGTGATGAGTGTGATGAGTGTTATGGGTGTGATGAGTGTTATGGGTGTGATGAGTGTGATGGGAGTGAGGCAGTGGGTCTGGACTCAGCTGACTCTACTGAGTGCTGTTTAATATCTGCAGCTGGGCCTGGAGGGTTAGTGGTGATGATACAGTAGTTTATGTTTTGATGGATGAATTATTCAGCACTGATACAGCTTATGATAAATGTACTGTGTGTGTGTGTGTGTGTGTGAGAGTCTGTAAATGTGTGTGTGTGTGTGTGTGTGTGTGTGTGTGTGTGTGTGTTATGATGATGATGTACTGTGATAGTGTGTGTGTGTGTGTGTGTGAGAGTCTGTAAATGTGTGTGTGTGTGTGTGTGTGTGTGTGTCTCTGTGAGTGTGTGTGTGTGTGTGTGTGATGAGTGTATGATGTGTGTGATTAGTGTTATGGGTGTGTGTGATGGGTGTGATTAGTGTTATGGGTGAGTGTTATGTGATGTGATTAGTGTTGTGAGTCTGATAAGTGTGATGTGTGTGTGTGTGGGTGTGTGTGTGTGATGTGATGAGTGTAATGGGTGTGATGAGTGTTATGTGTGATGAGTGTGTGTGTGTGATGAGTTTTATGGGTGTGTGTGTGTGTGTGTGTGTGAGTGTTCACAGTCAGCGTTTCACTGAGCCCTTGTATATGAGTGTGATGGGTACTGAGTGTGATGAGTGTTAACAGTGTTATCAGAGGACAGTGAGCGACAAAGAAACGAGGTTAAAAGAAGGGTCTGGAAAAGAGACTTCTACTAGAACAGGAAGAAGGTTAGTGGTGAAAAACAAAGATTCAGCAGAATACAGCATGAAGACTGTGTGTGTGTGTGTGTGTGTGTGTGAGAGTCTGTAAATGTGTGTGTGTGTGTGTGTGTGTGTGTGTGTGTGTGTGTGTCTCTGTGAGTGTGTGTGTGTGTATGTATGTGTATGTGTGTGTGTGAGTCTGTAAATGTGTGTGTGTGTGTGTGTGTGAGTGTGTGTGTGTCTCTGTGAGTGTGAGTGTGTGTGTGTGTGATGATAGGTTATACTGACACAGACAGACGAGGAAAAGAAGAAAAAAGATGGAGACTCAGATGGACGGACGGACGGAGACACAGACAGGCAGACGGTAGTGTATATATAGGCTGTCTCTGATTAGGGGTCATTAAGCTGGATCTGGTTTAGAGATCATGTTTAATTTTCAGTGGACTGAGTAATCAGGGTCACTGCAGACGGACGGAGTCTGCTCTGACGGACGGACGCCTCTGGGTCTATAATGGTGATGTACTGCGTGTTCCGGTTAATGGTCGTAACCTGGACATGACTGCCACCAGACGCACGGCGTGATCAGGAGCAGTGAGTGAGGAGGACAGAGACCTCGTCAGGCTGTTCTCCTGAACCGCTATCGGTTAACGTGTCCGGGTCCTGCTGACTGAACCAGCAGCGTCTCTGAGGGAGCTCTGAGGACTCCTGCATGCTGCACTCTGCTGACCGCGGCTTCTTCATGACCGGAGGTGTGACTCACCAGCATTAAGCAGAATGAATGAGGCGTGTGGAGCGATCAGCCGGTTTGTGGATCTGATCGCTCTCCTCCTCCTCTGTCTTCTGTTTGACCTTTACCGTTTTGACATTTCTGGAGCTGTGCGGGAGAAACAGGAGGAGGGACTGGAGGCTGAATCCAGAGATGCCATGTCATTAGGAACATGGAGAACGGTTCTAGACAGCTTTGGTTATATCCCCTGTTCTGTAACCCGCGTTACTGAAGGAGTGTTTCTGTGACAAACTATTTCCAAATTTACATACTGGAAAAAATATATCCAGACACTAGACAGTCAGACAAACAGACTGACAGCTCAGTAGACAGATGGACAGATAGATCCATGGATAGATAGATAGAAAGGAGGAATACCTGCACCCAGGAGGAGGTGTGGGAGTGCAGGTGTGTTGGGAAGGAGGATAAAGGTACCAGGATCAATAACTGATGATAAATTTAGACTGATATGATCAATATTTATTGAGCTACACATACAGAAGTCTGTCTCTCAGTATGGCGTCGGGCCGCCGTGTTCGCTAACCCAACACGCCAGACGTCTCGGTATGGAGCTGTAGAGGTTCCTAATGAAGTCCTGTGATAATCCATCCCATGCAGCTTGAACATCCTCACACAGTTCCTGCAGATGGTGCGGTAGGGGTGGAGGTGGAGGGACACCAGGCCTTCTGGACGTGTGACAACACACCGTTAGTCTCGGTGCTGACCACGGTGCCTCCACACACGGATTCGTTGGGCGTCTCCACCAAGACTAAAGCGGGACTCGTCACTGAAGATGACCCGCTGCCATTCTGAGTCACTCCATGACAGTCTGGTACGACACCACTGCAGTGTTTGGTGACGGTGACGTGGTGTTAAGGACAGTCGTGGTAACGGTCTGTGTGCATGTAGTCCTGCGTGGTGCAGCCGTCTGCCGATGGTGCTGCACTAACAGGAGGACTCATGGAGGACACCACTGCTCACTGGAGGTCTGTAGTGGTGGTGTTGGGTCAGTCAGGTACAGAGATAAGACCCGTACCTGCTGACGTCCCGTGTGCGGTCGAGTGTGGAACCGGAATCATTAGCATGTCTCACCATGTCACACCCACACACAGAGTTTCAGTCCTGTGGGTTCACTCCGTCTGCATGCAGATATTCTTTTGATGTTGAGCTATGTAGTGTTACTTCCTGTGTGTCTAAAATATAGAAATATCTAATCAGAGCTGACGTGAGCAGAGAAGTCATGTGACAGGTCGTATGTGTGGAGTTGAGACAGACCTTGATGCTGACTGCTCCTCCATGACTCCTGTTTGTCCTCTGATCCTCTGAACACAGCACTGCATCATACTCGAGCATGACCTCAAAAGCCACCAGCAGCCCATGCGAGGCTGTCTTCCGTTTCCACCAGCTTCCCTCCGAGGAAGCAAATCGGAAAATCAGTTCTAGCCCCCGGACGGTTTACTCAGGCCTGGTCTGGAGCTCGGGGAGTTGTTCCATTTCAGCTGAGGAACATATGAGTCTCAGAAGACTCCAAGCACGCTTCCAGCCTCCGCCGTACGGCTGCATGCGGGGCCTCGGCTTCGGAGCGCGGGAACACTGCTTTGCATGCTGCCAGGCATATTGACTGATAATAGAGAGGACACCACACCTGTTCCCCGGCCCTCGAGACCTCTGTGGCTGCTTGTCTCCCTCGTCCTCCATCACTATCTGCAAATAGGACATAGACTCTATTTATTTCTCCCAGAGAAACGGCCACACTTCCATCTGCGCTGCCTGTAGCCATGGCAACCAGTCTCTGAACCCCACATAGTGAGGAAGGTGAGCGAGGTTTGTGGCCAGAAGGATGTGGGCTAACCCAGTGGTCGGTCCGGACTTCCCCATCCCCACTACTGTAGCTGGACCACGTAGTTAGGGAGCAATGGGAAGCTGGACATTCCTGATGTTAAGGAGGACAAAGGAGAATTCCACAAGTATCTGTCTAACCCACCAGTGAACCTACAGGTGTCTTCTGAGTGTGTATGGAATGTTGATGATGAAAATCTGGAAAACCTGGAAATACTAAGTTCCTTTGGGGGACTATTTGGCCTCACAGCGCCCTGCAGCATGTATCCCTCCACCATGAATGGAGTTTAAGGCTGAGATCTTCTCCACACTATCATAAACAGCGTCTCAGACATCAGGCAGCGTATTCAGAACCACCTCCTGTAGGAACTTCCTGTGAGGGAGCTTTTAGAGGGGCGGCGTCTGGTTACCTTCACCCCCACTGGGAACGGTTCTGACTGTATCTAGAACCGACTGTGACTGACTCCATTTGGGTCTTCGCTATTTAACGACTTCCACATTTAACCCATCCATGTGAACACTACTGAACCCACACACTAGGGGGCAGTGAGCACACCTGCCCGGAGAGCAGCACACCGCTGTGTCCTGACAGATCAATCCGCCGACGCTCAGAAGACCGATTCCCTGGCCCACGACTGGCCTGTGAGGCGGGGCTTAAAGACACAGGAGCTCTAACAGAGTGTTTCAGAGGGAGGGTGAACACAGACGGACTGTATGTGGGGAAATATCGATTCCACTAGAACCCAAACACACTGTTACCAGCACTGACCATCAACGTGAGGGGTCCTGCTTAACTCCAGGTGTATCTACCGGCAGCCCTCAGAGATCCTCACCGTAACCTCGGCTGCTGTGTCGCGTACGCGTGTCTGCCCGTTGCCCGTGTGCTGGGCTTGATAACTCCCTGTCATTTTCTCGGTTCAGTGGTTTTGTCTTATCGGATCTCCCGCCGGAGTTACGCCCAGGTGAACCCGTGGTGGTGCTGATGCGGCAGCCCGTTTGTGGCAGGAGCAGCTAGTTTACTCAGAGGTGCAGCCCTCGCTGATCTCTCCAGTCAAACACGGACAGAGCATTCATCAAGCCAGACTTTACAGGATCATTAAGATCGATTTGTTTACTGTGAGCACTGTCGCTGTATCTGCCAAGCTCCGCCTCTTTTCCTCAGCCCTCCAATCACTGCTCAGCAGTACGCAGTTGCTTTGGTACATAATCTGCGCCTGTCCTGTTCGGACCCAGCGTTAGGACAGAGGGGTACACGGGACTCTGGGAAGGTTTCAGGAGACTCAGTGGGCAAAATCCAGCGACGCTACACACGAGCCGTGACCGGTTCTGACTTCAGAACAGATGTGGGTCGACCATAGACTGTACTGGCCACTCTGGGTCCCTGTATGGGACGCTACACTGACCGGGGACTACGTACTTAGTATACTAATATAATCATCAGTGCTATTACACACATACGTCCACAGAACTAACCACACCACTCCGATTCATATACACCGGGTACACGGTTCTGATATAGCAGATATAACCCTTCATAAATGTTTATAAATGTTCATAAGTGTTTATTCCACTAGAGGTCACTGTGATGTTACGCTAGCCTGCTCGGATGGGAGTTAGCTGAAGTAGCCTTTATGGTGTTTATTGGAATAAGCATCTATAAACACTAATGTAGGGTTGTGTCAGATGTCATAAGCGTATGTAGGTGCTATGTAGCCCTATGATCAGTTCCCTATAACATTAATAAACTTATCCTCAAGCTCAGGGGGCGGGGCTACCCAGAACACTGTGCAGCTGTGGTTCTGTTTATAGAGAACGGTTTTGTCCTGTAGCCCTCTGTTCTCAGGCTGACCCTTACGGTTCTGCTGATGTTCTGATGACCCTGAAATAAAACACGCCTCCTCAGTACCAGCACCATCAGGCGGCCTCTCTGGCTCCCAGGCCGATGGTTCGAGTCGGAGACAGACATCAGAAGCAGGTTCAGGGCTTTGCTTCGTTTCACTCACCTGTGTGAGGCACAGGTGAGATGCTGAGGTGAATTCTGCGGTTACCTGCTTTTATCTGTTCCGTCGTCTTCAGCACGTGCAGGTAAGAGGAGCACCTGTTTCTGGCCTGATACGGGCGGAGCGTCGTGGCCGTCTGTGTAGGTGGAGGGGGGAGAAGAAAGCGGAACAGCGTTAGATATGCCGGGATGAGCTTGTGTTTTCCCGGTTCCTTATCAGCGGAGCGTGTGGGGAATGTAAGCGCTGGCTTTGATGTTTGAAGACCAGAGGAGCTTACTGTCTGCTGAAAATGACTGACTGCTCGCCAACACGACCTGTAATGCCTTTACGTACCAGCAGAGGCTCATTCCGGAGGCAGCAGGGCTCCTGTAGAACCAGGACAGAACACAGAGCCCGGTCCATACCTACAGTCAGATCCATAGCTAGTGATGGGTCGTTATAACGAGTTGTGACTCACTGGTGACGTTACTGGTACTCCTGCTTCCTGTGTCTCCTCGTGATCCGGGTCCTCTCTCTTGTGTTGTGCTTCGGGAGCTGTGCCCACTCTGCCCACTCTGCCCACTCTGCCCACTCCCTTCACTTTCGCCTCTGTTTTGGGGATGCATGTGTTTGAGGATGGGACTGCCCCGACCCAAGCCCTTTACACCTGCAGTGTGGCGCATGCGGTCATACCGCCCGCCTCTGGTTCGGACCCTGCTGTGGATGGACGTGCAGGCCTGATCTGGACGGGGTTGTGTTTAGCGCAGCGCGATCAGCTCCCTGTTGGAGTGCAGGGTGTGATCTCTCCCTCGACTGAGATGATTGGGGGTTTGTGGGATTTGTGATGTGCTGGAGGAAGACCTGTGCCCTCACTCTTCCTGTCCTGAATCAGCAGGCTTCCTCTCCTCCACTGAATCAGTGATGGTGGATCTCCACCCGCGCGGTGACTCCGGGAGAGCAGGAGGCTCCGGGTTGTTTTGAGGCTGCTCCAGATGAAAGTTTGCAGGGCGAGGGGGCGGGGTTTATTAGTCCAGCACTCAGTCATGGCTTTATTGCGCTCGGGGAAGAGTGCTGTTACTTAAGCAAAGCCCATCAGAGGAAACGGTGAATCATAACCGTCTGACCATAATGCTTAATTACCTCCACGCGTCTGCACAGCGCGCGCCAGATCAGCCGATAGTGCCGCTTTTGATTGAGCACGTCTATCTCTGTTGCCAGGCCTCAGCGTTCGGCGCCGTTAGAGCTGCGGGAGTAGGCCGGGCTCCCCAGGCGCTCTCTTCTCGCTGGTTTGCTGTGAGCGTTGGAGAACCTTTCATTTAAATCAGAATAAAAATGAGTTCATTAGTAGCACTAAAGTTGCTCGGTGTTTATGGTATTTATGGTGTTTGCGGTGTTTATGGTGTTTGTGGTATTTATGGTGTTTATGGTCTTTATGGTGTTTGTGGTATTTATGGTGTTTATGGTATTTGCCGTATTTATGGTATTTGTGGTATTTGTGGTATTTGCGGTGTTTTGGTATTTATAGTATTGGCGGTATTTGCGGTGTTTGTGGTGTTTGTGTTTGTGGTGTTTGTGGTATTTGCGGTGTTTTGGTATTTATAGTATTGACGGTATTTGCGGTATTTGTGGTATTTGCGGTGTTTGTGGTCTTTGGGGTATTTATGGTATTTGTGGTGTTTTCGGTGTTTTGGTATTTATGGTATTGACGTATTTGTGGTATTTGTGGTGTTTGTGGTATTTGTGGTATTTGCGGTGTTTGTGGTGTTTGTGTTTGTGGTATTTGCGGTGTTTTGGTGTTTGTGTTTGTGGTATTTGCGGTGTTTTGGTGTTTGTGTTTGTGGTATTTGCGGTGTTTGCAGTGTTTCGGTATTATTGAAGAAGAAGCGGACTGGTTTGAGCCGGGTCTTGCCTCTGTGCCGCCGGTGTTCTCAGTCCCCCGGAGGCCGGCTGTGGAGTGGTTGGAGCGCGGGTGTTTAGTGAGCTAACGGTGAAATTGAAAGATTATAGCTCCGGCTCTTACACACCTCGCGTGATTACACTTTGATTGTGCGTCTCCGTTCACCTCTGCTAATACAATGCCAAATTATTTCCCAGACCTGAGCTCGCAATTAGGCTCGTTACCTCCCCGCGTGCTCCTGAACGCTGCTGGTAATGAAGAGGCCAGCTGGAAGTTCTCAGTCCACACACTCCAACTGCTCCTGCCACTGTTAGTGCCCTAACGCCTCACAGTCTGACTTTAGCGTGCGGTGATGACAGAGACAAGACCACACCAACAGCATCAACTACTACCACCACTACTACTACTGCTACTGATGATGATGATGATGATGATAATAATAATAATAATATGATGCTTTATTTGGAAGTGTCAAATTCTGCCCCCTCCTGGGTCTACATGGTACTGCACATGGCCTCTGTGGAGCTGTCTCCTCCCAGGCTCCACCTGCTCACACCTGGAGCTGATCATGGACCCATTAGGTTAGCTTCTGTGTTCTGAGTGGTGAAGTGAGTTCTGATCTGCCCTCCTGTTGGTCTGATCTGCCCTCCTGTTGGTCTGATCTGCCCTCCTGTTGGTCTGATCTGCCCAGGGCTCCTTGTGTCTCCTGGTTTCTGGTTTGGGATGTGCCGGTGTGGTTGCCTGGCTGTGGTCTGGAAGTGGGTGATGGAATACCGTGACTAGAGCCACTCAGCAGGGGCAGTCTGCCTCGCCAGCAGTTAGGTGGAGTTTAATCCACTGAACTCCACCTAAAACCAGGAGGTCTGGAGGAGCCGTGAGGAGAGAGCAGGGAGGTGGTTTTCCGGATCTCCTCCGCTCCTCTTTGTACATGGTAAGCGTTTCTCCTCTCAGCGCTGGAGAACCCGGAGTGCTGCTCTCTAAATGAACACACGTATTTGCTCAGTGAAGATTTCAGTTTCTCCTCCTTCTGAAAATCCAATTTACTGACTGAGCGGTTCCAGTACGCTTCCACGCTGTGTAAGATGAAGCACTGTTCTCCCGGGCTGCTGAGATTCCCCACTGCACTGCACTGCACGTGTGCTGCAAGATAAACAGGAACGCCCAGAAACGCAGCAGCGCGGTCTCGGATCAGTTCCGCTCATACAGCGCGACGTGGTACATTCCGCCGGACCAGGCCCACTGCTGGTTTACAGGGACGGGTCACACTGGGCAGAACCTCACCTTCCCCAGCACAGAGCTAACAGGTAGCATCTTTAAAGGATCCGTGTGTGAAAGCAGCTGCAGGCCGTTCATAACTAACCAGAGCTGGCAGGTTCTGGATCAGGAGGCAGCGAGACGGAGCAGGCCGAGGTTTAACTCCTGATGTATATTAGAGGAGCAGAGCACAGGGCTCCATACAGTGAACACTAAGGAATTCTGTCCAGGATTTCGATGTTTAAGGGGAATGGATCTGATTCACGTTCCTGTCTCCCGGATGTCTGAGAGGTCTTTGTTGTGTCTGGAATTCTCCATGGTTTTCTCGTTGTCTCTTCATCCGGTGTGGACCTGAGGAGGCTGGGTTCCTCCCCTGAGCCTGGGTTCCTCTCAAGGTCCTTCCTCTTACTGCCCAGGGAGATTTCCTTGCCACTCTTCCCTTTGGCTGGCTCATGGGGACCTGGACCCGGATTTTCTTCCCTACGTCTATTCATGGATTCCTTTCCTGATTTTTATTCCTTTAATTTCCCATAAACTGCTGTATATGCTAATATTGGTTCCAGATATCAGCCTTGGTCTCGCTATGGAGCTGGGAAGCCTGGATGGGATTCGGTCCTGGTCTTGTTGTCCAGGGAGCGAGGCAGTCCTGTACGGGGCTGTACGCTGTATGAGCTCACCCTGTCTAACTCTGCGTCGTGTCGAAACCGAGAGAGCCTGTAGTGACGCTGTTCCACACAGTGACCATGAACAGCTCGCCCTCCTAACCGGGTCAGCATGAACTGTACCAGCAGAGACATACGGTGACTCAGGCGCTCTAGAACATTCCCACACCGCCTAGATATTTATAGACATCAGAAGTGTGTTAGGTCCAGCTGCTGGCTGAGGGGAAGAAAGGAAACGCGTTCTCCGGAGATTCCAGGCTGATTCCTGGGAGTCGGCAGGCCCGAGAGGGTCCGGCAGGCCCGAGGGGGTCCGGCTGGTCTGAGGGAGTCCGCCATGTCAGTGACGCCCGAACCCAGTCACTCCTTTTAATCATTAACGGTCCATGGACGCTGTCACTCACCCCCCTCAGGGACTCATGGACCCATGCTCCTCGTGCAGTGTGGAGAGTATAAGCTACTCAGCTGGTATTTTATTGAGGGTATATACGCCAAGTGTACGCTTATACACTATAACAGTGACCTACCAGCACGTCTACGTCTAGTTTAGTTACAGTACAAGCTAAACACACCTACCGCAGACCAACCCTCAACCTACATAATCCAAAACCTGACAGTCTAGTGCCCACACGTACCGAGTCAGTACTGCGTTAGTACCGAGTCAGTACTGCGTTGGAGGTGTCTTCCCTTCAGGTGTCTTTGAGTGTAGAGGTGTCTGCTTTTCAGGTGTTGAGATGTTAATATTTGTTGAGGTGTCTTCTCTTCAGGTGTTGAGAAGTCTTCTCTTCAAGTGTTAAGGTGTCTTCTCTTCAGGTGTTGGGGTGTCTTCTCTTCAGGTGTTGGGGTGTCTTCTCTTCAGGTGTTGGGGTGTCTTCTCTTCAGGTGTTGAGGTGTCTTCTCTTCAGGTGTTGGGGTGTCTTCTCTTCAGGTGTTGGGGTGTCTTCTCTTCAGGTGTTGAGGTGTCTTCTCTTCAGGTGTTGGGGTGTCTTCTCTTCAGGTGTTGAGGTGTCTTCTCTTCAGGTGTCAGTAGTGTTGGTGTGTTCTCCCAGTGGAAGGATGGACAGACACGCCTGTGGAGGTTCTCAGGTCTGAAGCAGGAGTGTAACTTGATGTTCTCCTCTCCTGATGAAGGTGCTGGTGAACTGATTAAGGGCCGTGTTGGTGGGTCTACCAGGTCTTCCGGGTGGAGACCCTTTCCGGGAGACGCATTTTCGTTCAGGTTTTCCATGACTTGTCTGTTATGGAAGTTGGTTATCTTGGATCGGAAGTGTTCAGGAATATCTCCGGGTCAGTTTGAAGCTGCTGTCGGAGCAGTACTGTGTGTATCAGCGCGGAGTATTAGAGTTCAGTCTCCGTATGCTGTTCGGGAACACCAGCTACACTTTTCCTGATGGCCGGAATGTCTCCTTTCCGAGTAAGGGTTTGTCCTTCCTGTGTTAGAGGTACGCTGCTGGAGGAGCTCTGCTTGAAGCTTTATGGACGTGGTTGTTTTTCCGGGCTGTTCTTGTTTGTTTCCGTCTGAGGTGCTCCTGATCATTAATCGCTCCACAAGCTGGAAAATTTGTCGGCAGCGAAGCGAACTGACAGAGGGATGTTTCCACAGATCCTGAAACCGGCGGTAAGTCTCTCGTCCTCTGCTGTCTTTCATCCTCCTGTTTCACCCGTTTGCAGACTCCGCTCTGCGCCACCATGCAAATTGCCCGTCAGATGAAAGGCGAGGAAGACGTTTGTCATGACGCCCATCAGCTGTTCCATTGTGAGGGATGAGTACAGTGGATGGGGTTCTGTCAATCAAATCAAAGGGCCCCAAACAATCTAGCCGAGAGTCAGCCTAATTTCCAGCAGCCGAGTGACGATAAGAGTCGACTCTCCCGCTGCAGCTCCCTCGCTGGAATAATGACGCCACGTCACAGCCGCGAGCTGCCGCCTCCTGTAAGGCCATCGTCTGTTTATCATGCTAATGTTACCGCACGACTTTGCAGCCCATTTTCCACACGCCTGCTTTGCCCGTCTCAAGTGGAGAAGGCTCAAGGCTATGTCGTGTACGAGGCAAGGCCCGAGGCGGTCAATTTCATGCTTGATGAAGTAGGAGAAGGAAATCATCGGTTATTGTTTACAGCTGCGCTGATGATGAGTGTTATGAAGGGCCGGGAAGGACGGTGGAATATTTAGCCTGGCGTTTTCGGGGATCTTTATTTCCCTGTATGAAAGATTCCCGTATGATGTTGGCAGTTGATCCACTGACTGATCCAATCTTCTTCTGTCCCCGCAGTTGGTGGGCGGCGAGTTTGACCTGGAGACGAACTTCATCATCCAGGATGCGGAGAGCATCGTGTGCATGGTGGATCTGCTGGAGCACTGCCAGGTGACGTGCCAGGCGGAAATCTGGAGCATGTTCACAGCCATCCTGCGCAAGAGCGTGCGCAACCTGCAGACCAGCACGGAGGTGGGGCTCATCCAGCTGGTGCTGCTCAAGATGAGCTCAGTTGACGACATGATCGCCGGTGAGTTACTGCTCAGAGCTACGGTGAGGCAGTGGACCTGCTGGTCTCAGGCTAGGCTAGTTACCCTCTTAGAGGGACTCGCTGCAACACTCCTACAGCGGCCACACAAGGTTACGTCTGACCAGAACCCATATCCGGATCCAAACGCCCCTCAGATTCCAAAATCAAACTGCACTGAGGGAACCTGTGAAGCCTGTCATGGTCACTTCTCCTTTAGTGAGGCAGCGCCGGGGTAAAGAGGGTCCTCGTTCCGTCCGCTCCAGTCTGTATATTAAGGCGTTTGGGACTGGGGCTGTACTCTGTTCAGAAGCCTCTGTCTCCTGTGTTGGTTGAACAGACGCATCGTTCTAGCTCTTTCCTTCTAATGGGGACAGTTCCTGCACCAGTGACAGACAGCAGGTTTGATGGGTCTGGGCTTTAATGTGACCTAGCTGATCCATCTGACCTAGCTGATCTATTTGACCTAGCTGCTCTATCTGACCTAGCTAACCTAGCTGACCTATCTGACCTAGCTAACCTAGCTAACCTAGCTGATCTATCTGACCTAGCTAACCTAGCTGATCTATCTGACCTAGCTAACCTAGCTAACCTAGCTGATCTATCTGACCTAGCTAACCTAGCTGATCTATCTGACCTAGCTAACCTAGCTGATCTATCTGACGTAGCTGATCTAGCTGACCTAGCTGATCTATCTGACCTAGCTGATCCATCTGACCTAGCTGATCCATCTGACCTAGCTGATCCATCTGACCTAGCTGATCCATCTGACCTAGCTGATCCATCTGACCTAGCTGATCTATCTGACCTAGCTAACCTAGCTGATCTATCTGACCTTGCTAGCCTAGCTAATCTATCTGACCTAGCTAACCTAGCTAATCTATCTGACCTAGCCATCCTAGCTGACCTAGCTGATCTATCTAGTGTTATCACCAAGCAGGGCGTTGGTGGAGACCCCTGATTTAGAGTCGGGGGTTTTATGGGGTGTTTTGGTTTATGAACCCACATCTGTGTTTTGGTTGGTAGCCCTTTTTCTGTGCCGCCTAGTGAACGTGCAGATCAGCTAGCGATCTTCATCAGCTCTCGCCTGACTGACCAACCTTACAATAAGAACAGGGTGAGGAGGGTGTATAGCAACACCCTATAAAACCCACTGTCCACATCATGAGGATACACAAAGGGCCAGTTTGGCATTTGCCAATAGGTCATCATGGGTTCCTGCATCCTGCTCCAACACGCTTGCCCAGACGGGCTGACGGTATGTGCCGCGGTGGTTACTGTGTTGGGCCTTCTCCCAGCTCCGGATGTGATGCCAGTGAAGCAGGAGATCTTCCTCCACAGCGTGTGACTTTCTTACTGAAGTGGTGGGACAGGAGACGGGTCACAATACAGGGGGAGCTCACCGGACGGCGGAGAGACCCCCGACGGGTCAGCGGGAGGGTGCAGAGGGAGGAGTAACACTTCTGAGTTAATGTTCATGAAATCAGCGTGTGATGCGGGTTCTGTGTTCTAGAGTGAATGGAATGGGGTCGATGGGATTTACAGATCGCTCCGTCCTGGATGTTTACGTCTGTCCTAGCCTTTCTGGAGCTGGGGGTGTACCTTTATTACGAGCTGAGGGTCATGCTCCTCTAAAGCTGTCTGAAGGCTAGGTGTCCCCAGCCCTGTAGTGCGCACGCACAGCTCTCCGCGAGGAGTGACTCCTCACACAGAACGCAGAGTGAGGAGTCTTCCTCCTCAGGCTAATTCAGCTGGAGCTGAGCAGAGGCTGATCCTGATTCCATTACACGTCCTCCTCTCTCCAGACCCTAATCCCGGCTTTACAGACACGTGGTCTAATAAACAGAACATGGAACCGGACCAGTCTGCATACGGGGTCAGAGATAACACCCCTAAAGCTGCTCTGAACAGCAGGCAGGAGGAGACGCACACAGAGCCATGGATTCACCTTCTCAGAGAGAGAGAGGGAGGGAGAGAGAGAGAGAGAGAGAGAGACACAGAGCCATAGATTTACCTTCTCAGAGAGAGAGAGAGAGAGAGAGAGAGAGAGACACAGAGCCATAGATTTACCTTCTCAGAGAGAGAGAGAGAGAGAGAGACACAGAGCCATAGATTTACCTTCTCAGAGACGGAGAGGGAGAGAGAGAGACACACAGAGAGAGAGAGAGAGAGAGAGAGAGAGAGAGAGAGAGAGAGAGAGAGAGAGAGACACACACACACAGAAACAGAGACACTAGAGAGAGAGAGAGAGAGAGAGAGACAGAGAGAGAGAGCAAGCGAGAGAGAGACAGACACACACAGAGACAGAGAGAGAGCGAGAGAGAGACAGACAGACACAGAGAGAGAGAGAGAGAGAGAGAGACAGACAGACAGACAGACAGACAGACAGACAGACAGAGAGAGAGAGAGAGAGAGCGAGCGAGAGAGAGAGACACACACACACAGACACAGAGAGAGAGTGACCAGAGACAGACACAGAGAGAGAGAGAGAAGGCGGAGGGGGAGGTATGGATTAAGCTGGTATCTCCTCCACGGTGGAAGTCAGCAGGCTGAGGAAGGAGTGAGAGACTGAGGGAAGAGTCTCGTTATGTCCAGTCGGTTCTGTAATGAGAACGAGGGCGGGTTAGAGGAATCCCGTTTCTGCAGGAGGAATACTGATGTCCTGCTTGCTCTGTAATGATGTCCTCTCCCGCTCTCCGTCGCTGGAGTAGAGAGGGCCTGGTCGCCCGGGACCTGCTTCCAACTACGCCCTCCCCGAACCCTGTAGGGAAGAAGGTGAAGATGGTGCGCGGTGCTGATTAGTCTGGTCCCAATACCAAAGTTATGGCTTTGATCTGATACCTTACCTTACCTTACCGGTGTCGGCCTGCCCCATGTCGGCCTGCCCCGTGTCGGCGGGCCCCGTGTTGTTCTTGCTGAACACTCAGAGTCTAGAACCCCCTAGAAACGGTTCTCCAAGCAGCACTGGGTCTGTGGAGAATGAGTCTCAGATCTGAGCTCTGTAGTTTCGGTACCGTGTCAGCATGCTGCCTGTGTCTCTGGTGTTTCGGGGGAGCGTGGATGTAGACCTTGGTGATGGTAGGCTGACTGTAGCTCACACAGCTCCTGTACCGCGTTCTCTCCAGGTTCCACTGTTCCACCGTGTCCCACCTGTACGTCCTGCTGTGAAGAGTTTCCATACACTCTTGCTCTCTCTCTCGCTCTCTCTCTCTCTTGCTCTCTCGCGCTCTCTCACTCTCTTGCTCTCTCTCTCACTCGCTCTCCCTCTCTCTCTCTCTCGCTCTCTCACTCTCTTGCTCTCTCTCTCACTCGCTCTCCCTCTCTCTCTCTCTCGCTCTCTCACTCTCTTGCTCTCTCTCTCACTCGCTCTCTCTCTCTCGCTCTCTCTCTCTCTCTCTCTCTCTCGCTCTCTCACTCTCTTGCTCTCTCTCTCACTCGCTCTCTCTCTCTCGCTCTCTCTCTCTCTCTCTCTCTCTCTCTTGCTCTCTCGCGCTCTCTCTCACTCTCTTGCGCTCTCTCTCTCTCTCTCTCTCTCTGTGTTGAATCATTCAGGTTGAGTTGGACCTTCAGCTCAGTGTAAATAATGGTTGTGCCGTCGTGCCGTCGTGTCTGCGGTCGAACACCAATCAGACGTCATTACTGTTCGTTCATGTAGCTGAATGTACGGTACTGGTGGGCGGTCCTACTCCACCAGAGCAGCTTGAATTGGTTGCCATGACTCTCGTTTGTCACCTGACACGCCGAGTTTGTCTGCAGGGTGTGAAAGCGGAGTGCTGCGCACACACCGCCCCCCTGTGGCACGCCGGCGCAGCTCGGAGGAATCCAGGTCTTACCGTAAGGGCCGGCAGGGTGTAGCGGTGCTGTCCCAGTACCAGCAGCGTGCAGCACTGGCGCTCTGTTCGCCCTCAGGCTGCTGAAGGTCCTGATCTGAAAGCTCTGTAATCGTATAGTACAGATGTTGGACCCGTCAGGACTGTGCAGAACTCCACATGTTCTGTTGAGTAGGAATGAATTGAGTTATTAATTTTACAGGAAGTGATTATAACCGTAGGGTTCATATTATGCTACAGAGCTTCTTCAGATTTGAGAAGATCCACACGTGTCCATCCTTCTATACGGCAACGCAGGTTTGGTGGCCTACTAGGTCTTCCAGGTGGTTGTTAGGAGTTCCCCTGTACTGGTTATTTGTATCTCCTGACCCGCTGTAGAAGGAACCGTGTGGTCCGTTTTGATGATTAGCCTGTCTATCAGTTCCTGTTTCAGCTACTGTAGACCTTTAGCTCCAACGCAAACCTCTCTCTCTTCTCTATCTCTCTCACGCTTGCTCATTCCCTCTCTCTCTCTCTCTTTCCACTCTCGCTCTCCTGCTTTCTCTCTCATGCTCTCTCTCACTCTCTCTCTCTCTCTCACTTTCTCTTTCTCTTTCTTCTCTCTGGCTCTCTCTTTTTTCTCTCTCGCTCCATCTTTCTTCTCTCTGGCTCTCTCTTCTCTTGGCGCTCTCTCACTCTCTCCTCTCTCTCGCTCTGCTTTCAGATCTGCTGGTGGACATGCTGGGAGTGCTGGCCAGTTATAGTATCACAGTGAAGGAGCTGAAGCTGCTCTTCAGCATGCTGAGAGGAGAAGGAGGATTATGGGTAAGCCAGTGGCAGCTCCAGGACCCCCACCGCTCAGAGCTCTGCTGTCCCTCACTCTCCACATGCGTCAGTCTGTCAGTGATACTCTCACAGGCCCCTGGAGCAATCAGGCTGAGAACGGCCGGGACCTCAGAGATATCGACGTACCGCTGGCTGGAGTGGGAGCTATTGACGCAGTATTGATGCTGGTAGTTGCCACGGTGAAGATGCTGTCACAGTAGCTCTCATTTTCAGACCCGAGTGGAGTACACCTGACCAGGAGGCCCGCGCTGTTGGTAGTGGGGGGGTGTGGGGGTGTATTGAGATGCAGTGTGTACATAAAGCCCTGCGGTGCCGCGGCCTCACCTCGGGGTAACCACCTGACGTGGGCCACCTTAGGCACTGGGGCTAAAGTAAGACCAGCCTAAATATAATCCGGGGTGTTTAAGCGGAGACTGTCGTGTGGCATGAGTGACACGTCTGATTTATTAATACGCCGTTTGCATTGCTGTTTGATTGTAGCCGAGACATGCGGTGAAGCTGCTGGCTGTGCTGAACCAGATGCCGCAGAGACACGGGCCGGACGCTTTCTTCAACTTTCCCGGCCGGAGTGCTGCTGTGAGTCTTCCTGTATTTCTGCTGTCGGAACGTGCACCTCCATTTTTCAGTTTTTGTTGTAATTTGAAAATGCATGACCTAACTCTGGGTGCGCGGTGAACCCTCCCAGACCGAGCTGGTGAAGCCCGGCTCCACTGACCTACACTGAGGAAGTCGGTCTCCTCCTTCTCCTGTAGAGTTTTAATTTCGGAGGTACCAGGCTTTGTTCCGACAGCAGCTGAGGAGCGGGGGGTTCAGTAGTTAATCATTTTCAGCACCTGGTGGTTTTAACCTGGTTGGTCAGTAGTAATGATCATCACCTAGTCCTGGAGCTGTGTTGATGAGTCCAAACATAGAAGACACAGAGAATTAAAAAGAAAGGACATTTATATCTGGAGGAAAGTCCTGAACCTTTAGACTCCTAATTGTAATATCTGTGGTGTGGTTTAAATATGTAAACAAAACAAATACAAAAACAGGCTTTGATCAAACCTAGTAACCGGTTTAAGTACCCCAGGTTAAATCACATGTTGGTTGATTGCCTAGGTTTAAATAAGTTAGCACACCCAAAATAGTAGCTTTTAGAGCTGAACATGTTTAAAATCTGTATTTTTTATTTTCTGGTATTTAGTGTCACGTATTGGGGGTTAAAACCATGCTTGCATGTACAGGCCACATGGTATGAGCTTCATTCACAGAGAAACATAAAGCGATCTGACTGGAAGCACCCAAACCTCTGCATGTCAAGGCATTGAGCTGATGCCGTCTGAAACCTCTGGTGATTATGGAGCAGCTGGGCTGCAACAGGAGTTCCCATATAAGTGGACTTATGGAATGCGGTGATTGGACCCCGCAGATTGCCACTTTTGGCTGTGGTTAGGTGCCCAGGTGCCCAAGCACGCCGCTCTTTCGGTGAACTGCTGCTCCGGTGCTGGGGTTTAGATGACGCAGCGCGTCTGCGTCCGCACTGATGAGAATCTCCTGAGCTCTTGTTTTCCAGGCCATTGCTTTACCTCCCATCGCCAAGTGGCCTTATCAGAGCGGCTTCAGTCTCAACACCTGGTTCCGCATGGATCCCCTCAACAACATCAACGTGGACAAGGACAAGCCCTACCTCTACTGGTGAGTTAGTCAGCGCCTCACGTGTGCGTGGCGGTTAAGGAGCCGGCCTCGCGGGCTGGGATGACCGGCAGCAGCCGGTGTCTTTGGGAAGATGACGCTGGGTTCTCCGTTTTTCCGATGCTGATGTTCCGATGTCCTGCCTGCTCCGCGCCCTGTTAGGGGATTGTGCTTTGCGGTGATACGGTGGATTATGCCAGCATGAATGAGAACTGGGTCATATTTGGCTGATCTGGCGATGGAAGCGTGACCCTGGGGTGGGCAGAGCGTTCCGGAGAGGCGGATCTCTGCAGGGGAATGTGGTATTAATTTGGGCTTTAATGTTCGGAGCACAGAAGGAATGCTTTATGCAGAGACTTGTGGGTAATTAAAGCTGAGATCAATAGCCTGGAAGCGCTGTGTTTATCTGCACCGGTCCCAGGACACAGGGAGTGTGTGTGACGTGTGTGTGTGGGGATTGTGTGCGGGGAGGTGGGGGGAGAGTACGTGTCAGGGATGGAAGGTCTGTGGGAACGTTTGAAATCCGGAACGGGAAAGTCTCCGTGGTGTTTGGGTTAGCCAGGTTGGCGTGGGCTGAAGAGATACAGAGTCTGCCAAACACACTCGGTGGTGTTGAGGTTCTAGACTCTGGGGTGGTCAGTCCATTGTTCTGAGAACACCAGCAGCTCTTTTGTTGGATGTGTGGGTCTCCTTTTCTCAGTAAAGAGCTTCTTGAACAGCTACACCTCCTTTCAGACCTCCATAGTGTGGAGGAGAACACCTGTGGAGGTTCTCAGATCTGAAGCAGGAGTGGAGCTGGATGTTCTCCTCTCTCTCAGAGATGAAGGAGTCAGCTGATGGAGGACCGTGTTGGTGGGTCTACCAGGTCTTCCAGGTGGTTGTTAGGAGACCCACTTTCTTTGTAGCTTTTAATCGGTTCTAACAGTTTCGGGAACTCCACCTATCTTTGACGTGATAGACAGGTGGGTTGTTCCAGCTCTAATCTCAGACGTATCTCCTGAAAATAACACCAGGTCCTAACCAGAGAGGAACAAAGTACTCTATTCAAGTATGTTTGGTGTACGTCCTTGCAGTCCTGATTAATGTGCTGAATGTGTTTACTGTAGGACATCATTCCTGCTGGTGAAGTACTCACCCAGACACTGATAACAGCCGAGAGAGAGTCCCTCCTGTCCTCCGGCCACAGAACAGCTTCTGTCCCCCAAACTGAGATGCACCTTCACAGCTTCACTCATCTCCAGTCAGGGTACAGCCTCTGAATCCCTTCACCATCCGCTCCACTACTATGTTCAGTATAGCTCATTTTTACCAGGATACCGGCTGAACATCCTCACACAGTTCCTGCAGATGGTGCGGTAGGGGTGGAGGTGGAGGGACACCAGGCCTTCTGGGAAAAAAAAAAAAAAAACGGGGGGGGGTGTGCCTACAGACGTGTCGTCTTGGCGCTGACCAGGTGCCTCCACACACGGGTTCGTTGGGGCGTCTCCACCAAGACTAAAGCGGGACTCGTCACTGACGATGACCCGCTGCCATTCTGAGGCATCCATCCAGTCTGGTACGACAACCACTGCAGTCTTGGTGAACGGTTGACGTGGTGTTAAGGACAGTCGTGGTAAACTGTCTGTGTGCATGTAGTCCTGCGTGGTGCAGCCGTCTGACGAGGGGGGTGGTGGGGGGGGGGGGGGGGGTGGTGCGCAGGAGGACT